>ML780077.1:74331-96736 GCA_009831015.1 Picea engelmannii | reverse complement strand
ATATATCAGCAACATATCATCAACAAATCATCTCCACAAGGAACACAAAGAACACAAGATGTATGTACAATTTTTCTTTTTATTATGGACTTCAATCTGGGGGTTTTTCATAAACAACTGAATAGAGTACAACTCTACAAGAGAACTAGCTCTATATGCAAGACTCAACTTACATTCTCATCACCAACTGAGATGAGGCAACAATCCTCAACAGATATCAATCTGTCAACATAAACAAGTGCATCAACCATGCACCAACCTCTACCAAACAACTTGTAATCAACCTGTACCATAAACAAGTGCATCCAACCATGTACCAAATATAAACCAATCATGTTTCAACTACTCATCAACAATGACTCATCTATATGTACCAACATCATCAACTATACACCTCATGTATGTGCCAACTCATCAACTGCTTGTCTCAACCATGACTAGTTTTGGATTAGTCAACAACCCCAACTTGAAATATTCATAAATTTGTACCTGTAATGAATAAAGATTTGAAACTAATACACAATGTTCTTTAGTGTGTTTTATGCAATTCATATAGGTTTCACTACTTGGAAACTCTTAGAAAAGGAGTTATAGCAAAAATGGCATACCTTGTTGAATTCTGGATTATTCTAGAGAGCGAACTTGTAGAGTGTGCCCCACAAACAATGTTCATTTAATTGATTTGAAATTGTTACACAACATACTAAATACAGTATTCTAACCAACACATTTGGTCTCACTTAATTTGGATCTGTTATGAAGAAGTTATGACATTTTTACCCGAAACACATGTTTTTGACTAGTTTCAGGACTAGCCACAAACCCCATTTTCCACGGATTTTAACTCCCAAAATACAACGACCCACAAGCTCAATTTTTTACCAAAGATACTTGGGTATGTTTTCTCAATGGAATATCAATTTCATGATCTGAATCATTATATAAAAAAATTTATAGCGAAAATGGTGAGATGACCTGTAAATAACATACCTTAGAAAGCATCATCAAAAGAATTTATCCTCCCTTCAATTCCGACCCTCTTTTCTTCACCTTACTTATGAAATTTGTCTTGTATATCCTTGGTTACCTCAGTCACCTATAGATCTTCAATATGCTCAAGTGTTCCACACCAAAAATTCTCAAGAAGCTCTCCATCAATACTCCAAAAGATATTTTCACAAGGAGCTCTCCATTGATCCATAAAAAGGATGATCTACAAGAGACCATTGATATCTTATTTATACTTTCATCCTCTAGGTCACTTAACCCATTTTTAGGTCACTTAACCCATTTCTAGGCCACTTACCCTATTTTCCTTATTTCAAGGTTAACCAATTTCCATAAATAGAAATTTCTCCAATATTTTATCATTTAAATATTCCTTCTTGATTTTTTCATCTTACTTTATCATTTCTTGATTTTTTCACTTCTCTTTATTATTTAAATAATCCACCTTGACTTTGTCACCTTACTTTATCATTTAAATAATGATTTCTTCTTTTAGGTCACTTAAACTATTTTCCTTATTTTTAGGGTTAACCACTTTCCATAAATAGAAGGCTCTCCAATACTTTATCATTTAAATATCCCTTCTTGATTTTGTCACCTTACTTTATCATTTCTTGATTTTGTCACTTCTCTTTATTATTTAAATAATCCACCTTGACTTTATCACTTTACTTTATTATTTAAATAATGATTTCTTCTTTTAGGTCACTTTGACTTCTTTGACCTTGGGGGCTTCAAGCCTTCATGTGGGGGGCCTTCTTCTTCGTAAGGAAAAAAATCTCAAACCATGAGGAGTTATGTGACATTCCACATACCACCTAAAATGGCATGACAAGCACTATCCATCTAGGATAGTTTCACCAACAATTTCCTTGATCTTCATCTCATTATTCCACATACAATCATGGGTCCTCCAACCATTCTTCTAGGATAACTCAATCCGTAAAGCATCTTCCCGTGAGGGCTTTCACCATAAGGGGACAACTTTGGAGTTCATCCATTTGTGCACCTTATCAATGATGATAAGAAAATAATGAGAGCAAGGGTCCTCCAACCATTCTTCTAGGATAACTCAATCCGCAAAGCGTCTTCTCGTGAGGGCTTTCACCATAAGGGGACCACTTTGTAGTTCATCCATTTGTGCACCTTATCAATCATGATAAGACAATAATGAGTCATATATACATTTTTCCAACAATGCATCATATACCAATGAAACCACAACTATCCATCTTCATCATGTATCAATGACAACTTATTGATCCATCTTCATCATATCAATGACAACTCATTGATCCATCTTCATCTATGCATTCTCATCAAGGAAAGTACATATTATATTACATCAATCATCAATCAATAAATCCTTTGACATCAATAAATCACTTGACATCAATCAATCAAACCATTGGCATCAATGACAACATGATCCAACATGTAACACCTAGAGAGGACACTTGGCTCATTGATAGTGATGCATCCAAGCACATGACGGGACAAAGAGACATTCTCTCTTGTATCTCAGAAAAGAAGTTTTCTCATAAAGTGACACTTGGAGATGATTACCAATATCCCATCAAGGGAGTGGGAGAATCAAACCACAAACTAAATTCAGGGAATTCACTAAAAATAAAGGACGTACTATATGTACCAGGTTTGACTAAGAACCTACTCTCCATTTCAGCTTTAGAAAAGAAAGGCTTCAGAGTTGCCTTTATAGATGGAGAATTTCTTATGTGGGCTAAAGGAGAAACCTTAAATGAAGCAATCATCATTGGAAGTGAAGAAAATGGCTTGTATAAACTAAAGGGTCACTCAGAGGCTGCCATGACCCACGCCATTGAAAACTCATGTGAACTTTGGCATAGAAGATTAGCTCACATCAACTACAAGGCGCTACCATACATATGCAAAGCGGTCACAGGTTTACCAGAACTCAAGGTTGACCATGAAGGCGTATGCAATGGATGTGCACAAGGGAAGAACATAAAGAACCCTTTTCCGAAGAGAGACAACAAAGCAGAAGGAATCCTAGAGCTCATTAATTCAGATGTATGTGGCTCAATGCCATCTTCCTCCATTAGTGGGTATGTATATTATGTATGATTTATTGATGATTATTCTCGTAAGACCTTGGTATATTTTTTGAAATATAAAGATGAAGTATTCAGCAAGTTCAAGGAATTCAAAGCCTTGATAGAGAATCTTTCTGAAAGAAAGATTAAGATACTCAGGTTAGATAATGGAGGAGAATATACCTCAAAAGAGTTTGTGAACTTCTGTAAAGATGTTGGGATTAAGAGGGAACTCACTACTCCCTATAATCCCCAACAAAACAGTGTAGCTGAACGAAAGAACAGAACGATAATGGAAGTTGTCAAGACCGTGATCCATGATCAAGATCTTTCTATGTGTTTATGGGCAGAAGCAATAATGGAAGTTGTACATGTGCAGAACCAATTGTCCCATAGTGAACTTGGGCTCAAGACCCCGGAAGAGATGTTCACCGGAAAGAATCCAGAGGTAAGCCATCTCGAAATATTTGGCTGCCCAGTATTTATTCATATACCGAAAGAGAAGAGAAACAAGCTGGAACCTTCAGGAAAGAAGGGGATATTTGTGGGATATTGTGAGGTCTCCAAGGCCTTTAGAATCTATATACCAGGTCACCATCACATTGAGATCAGCAGGGATGTGACCTTTGATGAAGATGCAGTGCTCAAGAAATCAAGAAGATGCCAACTTGAAGAAGTATATGAAGAGGAACCCGTAATCCCCAGAACTGCAGTGAGGGAGGTTCCCTGAGCCGCAGAACCAGTGAGGGAAGTCATAACTTCCCTCGATGAGGAAATTATAGAAGACCATGATATATTAGAAGTTCAAGAACCTCCTCGGATGACAATTCTCCATAAAAGAAAGCCATCTTGGGCTAGAGAGCTTATTCAAGATGGAGAGAAGTATGGTGTTCCCAAAGGAACTACGAGACAAGTGAAAAGACCAAATCCATTCTCCAATTATACGACTTTGATGTGTGATATTCTAGAGGAGGAGCCTACCTGCTTTGGAGAAGCCATTCAGAGGAAAGAATGGGCAGATGCCATGACAGAGGAATACCAATCTATAATAAAGAACGAAGTATGGGAAATAGTTCCCAGACCAAAGAGTAAAGATGTGGTGTCCTCCAAATGGATCTTCAAAATAAAACATGTTGTTGATGGAAGTATTGAGAAATATAAAGCAAGATTTGTAGCTCATGGATTTTCTCAAAAAGAACGCATTGACTATGAAGAGACATTCACTCATGTAGCCAGACACACTTCAATTAGAACCATCATAGCCCTTGCAGCTAAGATGAAGTGGAAGTTGCACCAGATGGACGTAAAGACAACTTTCCTAAATGGTTTCATCGAAGAGGAAGTGTATATAGAGAAACCTCAAGGATTTGAAGTTGAAGACAGGAAGTCTCATGTCTGCAGGTTGAAGAAAGCATTGTACGGATTGAAGAAAGCTCCTAGAGCTTGGTATGGCCAAATAGACAGCCTTCTGACGAACTTGGGCTTTACCAAGAGTAAAGAAGATTCTAACCTCTACTTCAAGGTTATGAACGATGAGCCAGTAATATTACTACTATATGTGGATGACTTATTCTTAACCAGTGAAGAAAAGCTCATCACTGAATGTAAGAAGAGACTTGCCTCAGAATTTGAAATGAAAGACCTTGGCCTAATGCATTATTTCTTAGGTCTTCAAGTATGGTAGAGTCCAAAAAGGATCTTCCTTAACCAAGGGAAGTATGCAGTCAAAATACTAAAGAGATTCGACATGTTGGAATGCAAGTCCATGAATACACCCATGGAAGCGAAGCTGAAGCTGTTGGTCGACACTTCGTCAAAATTGATTGATGCCATGCTATACAGACAGATTATTGGATCGTTGATGTACCTGACGAAAACCAGACCAGACATTTGTTTTTCCATGAACACCTTGAGTCAAGTTCTGGTAGAACCTGGACATGTTCACCTAGTGGTTGCAAAACATGTGATGAGGTACCTTAAGGGTACAATAGATTGTGGTCTCAGCTATGATGGAGATCATGATTTCACATTAAGTAGATATACTAATGCAAATTGGGCAGGAAGTGTTTCTGACAGGAAAATCACTTCAAGATGTTGTTTCAGTTTGGGAATAGCCATGATCTCATGGCAGAGTAGGAAGCAATCCAACATTGCTCTCAGCACAGCGGAAGCAGAATACATTACTGCATGTTCTTCCAACTGCGAATCTATATGGATTTGAAAGTTTATGACCGACCTATTTGACCTAGAGATGGAAGCAACCATGATCCTATGTGACAACCAGAGCTGCATAAAGATGATAGAGAATCATGTATTCCATGACAGGTCGAAGCACATAGAGATACAATATCATTACATATGTGACATGGTGCAGAGAGGATCCTTAAAACTCCAGTACGTTAGCATGGATGAACAGGTTGTTGATGTGTTGACCAAGCCTCTATCTCATGTAAAGTTTGAGAACTTTAGAGATAAGCTTGGTATAGTCCGAAAGGACCTTCCTCGAAAGGGGGAGTAGTTATTGTAATGATACATCTCTTGCTTCCAGCTTCAGTGTTGTGATGTAAATCAAGAAGATGTGATGAGACTAGTACTGTGCTTCCGGCTTGACAGCTATGACGTAAAGCCAGTCTAGTATATTTCTTCCAACCTGATGGTTATGACGTAAAGAAAGAAGATGTGATGAGACTAGTACTGTGCTTCCGGATTGATAGCTGTGATGTAAAGCCAGTCTAGTATCTTGCTTCCAACGTGATGGTTGTGACGTAAAGCAAGACAATGAGATGAGACTAGAACTGAGCTTCCAACTTGACACCTGTGACGTAAAGCTAGTCTGGTATCATGCTTCCAGCTTGATTGTTGTGATGTTAAGCAGGACAAGTTTTGTGCTTCCATCTTGACTGTTGTGACATAAAGCAAGACTATGAGATGAGACTAGAACTGTGATTCCGGCTTGACAGTTGTGACATAAAGCCAGTCTAGTATCCTTCTTCCAGCTTGATTGTTGTGACATAAAGAAGGATGAGTTTCTTGCTTCCATCTTGACTGCTATGACGTAAAGCAAGACGAGAACTGTGATTCCAGCCTTACAGCTGTGATGTAAAGCCAGTCTAGTATTATTATGACGATCTAGCCTCATGTTGTGATGATGATGTATTAGCTTTATAATCATACATATTGATGCAGATGATGATTGCATTCCTTTTAGAATGACAATGTTGCCGATGAAGAAAACTTTTGATGATTTATAGATACGCCAGCCAGTGTTCCAAGATGATATTGATGATGTTGTCCTCTCACCCACTTGATGTTTTTGATGATGTTGTTGAAGAATACCCTTCTTGTTAAGGGGGAGTGTTGAAATAATGTAACTGCAAGGTGTATTCTTATTATTATTTGATATATTATTCATTTGATCAATCCCCATTGTGGATTGATCATGTAGGCTATTGTAAAAGTACCAAATCCCCTTTTGCGGATTGGTCATAATGTAATTGTAATAGTCAAAAGAAGAAGTCGGCCCCAGAATATAATAAAGGTGGTTATAACCACCCAGTTTGAGAAGTCAGCCCTGCCAGTGAAGAGACACTTCACACGTGACAATTTTGTATAAATAATGAGGCTAGCGCCTCACTTAGACACACACCTCACTTGCTCATTGAGAGACAAGTTTCAGAATTGCAGTTGGATAAGAGAGAGAGAGAGTGGCACATCTTTGGGAGAGGATCTTTTGTATTAGCTTGAGTTATCTCTTGGCATTGTATTGGCTATCTATAATAAGGAATTTTTGCTGGGTTTTCTTTCCCTAGAGGGTTTCCTAGGATAAATGTTGTGTCTCTTGTGATTGTGTATTTCCCAGTGATCTTGTGTTATGATATTTCTATCTATTGAAATGCAAAGAACTATAATAATGTCTTAAACATTAATAGTTACGGGAGTGAACTGTCACCTAGTTGAGTTAACTAGTCAACTAGTCTTCAGTTAACTAACTGAATAGAGTGTAGTGAGGAGTAGATCAAGGAATCAAGGGTAATGCGCCAGTATGGTGATGATCCCAAGACAAGTGCGCATTAGCATGGTGATGATCCCAATGTTGCATGGTGACAAAACCAATGCAACATATAGACTCAACTCAACTAGTCAAACTGAAGTGTCAACTAAAAGAGAATATTCTCCAGGTGAAATATTCTCCCATAAAATATAGGAGACTGGATAATGACTAATTATGACTAATAAACAAGGAAAAATAAATCCTAGGTGTGTGTGAAGTAACTCCAACACCCCCTCTGAACATCACTATGGTGAAAATAAAGAATGAGTCCCATCAACGAGGCCATGTTAGGTACCCAAATACAAAANCCCCCCTCCTCAAGGTACAATGTATGTAAAAAGAAGAACTACAGTTGCTCGGAAACCGTTTCCTTCACTCCAAGATGACTTCGCAGAGAATGGAACTTCTTCTCAATGAAGGTCTTGGTGAAGATCTCCATCATATGTTTTGTTGAAGGACATAATTGTAGGTCGATGATCCCCTCATGTAATAAGTCTTGGATGTAGTGCATGTGGATCTCTATGTGCTTCATCTTTTTCCTCTGAACTGGATCTCTGTAGAACTTCAGAGTGCTCTGGTTGTCACACCAAATGAAGATCGGATGGTGAAACTGAATGCCCAACTCAGTGAGAAAATTTTGTAGCCACATAGCCTGAATGGTTATGTTCACTACCCCTTTGTACTTTTCCTCGACTGAAGATAGAGCAATGACAGCTTTATTCTTTCTCGACCAACAAATAGGCCCAGAACTAAGACTGAGTGAGTAACCAGATGTGGACATGCGATCAGTGTTATTGCCAGCCTAGTCAAAATCAGTAAACCTGATGAGATCTAATGTAGAGTCTGTTGCATAATGAATCCCAAAGGTGATGGTGCCATGTACGTGTCAAAGGATACGCTTTCCAGCCTTCCAATGTAAATCATGCGGCTCCTGCATGAACCTAGAAATTGCACCAACTGCATAGGAGAGGTATGGTCTAGAGTGTGTGAGATACAACAAACTCCCCAGTAGCTTTCTGTATAGTGTGTTGTCAACTAGTGGAGTCTCCCCTCCATCCTCAAGTTTGAATCCTGATAGGAAAGGAGTCAGAGCATACTTGTAGTCTGTCATGTGAAATATCTCAAGGAAATATCATGCATACTTGGCCTGAGAAAGTTTGATGCCTGATGCATCATGACTGATCTCGATTCTAAGGAATAAGTGTAGCAGACCCATGTCTGTCATCAAAAACCTGTCATGTAGAATCCTCTTGACTGCAGCAATCGCTGAAGTTGAATAACTGGTGATCAACAAATAATCAACATATAGAACTAAGAGTAGAAGTGAATCATTTGTCCTGAGCATGTAGACATTCAGGTCTGATTTACAATGTACAAAGTTCTGTGATAGCAGGTAGGAGTCCATCTTGGCATACCATTCCCTCGGAGCCTACTTGAGGCCATGAAGGGACTTCTTCAGTTGACAGACCAAATATGAGTCGTGCATAAATCCCTAGGGTTTCTCCATATATATCTCCTCAGAGATATCACCATGAAGAAATGCATTCTTCACGTCCATCTGATGGACTTCCCATCCCTGGCTACTGGAATGGAAAGTGCCAATCGTATGGAATCCATATTCTCTACTGGAGCGAAGGTATCATCATATTCAATACCATGCACTTGTTGAAATCCTTTGGTAACAAGCCTGGATTTGTATCTACTAATATGTCCATCCACTGCACTCTTGGTCCTATAGACCCATCTGCATATGACAAGTTTCCTACTAGAAGGAAGGGGAACCAGATCCCAAATCTAGTTCTCGAGGAGGGAGTTTAACTCCTCCTGCATGGCGTATTCCCAAAAGGGATTTCTAGCAGCCTCGCCATAAGACTGTGGATATGAATACTAAACCAAGAAAATATTCCTGGAGGGAAATGGTTCAGTGGAATTGATTGCAACAGGAGGCTCCTCAAAATCAGATCGAGTCCTCCTAGTGTCGGTTGGATCACCAACGAGATACCCTGCATCCTAAGGAGTAGTTTGTGCCAACTTGGGCCTCTTCTCTAGCTCTGCAACTGCATCTATATGCTTTGACTCTGCATCTGACTGTACTAAATCTAAATCTGAATCATCTGATTCCTCTGAATCAGAACTCTCATCTAAAAATGAGTCGGCATGTGCATGCTCATCATCTCGGATAGGTGGAAGAATGAAGGTGTTTGCATGCAGATGCTAAGGAAATATCAATAAGCCTATATCCCTTCACATCATTGGGGTATCCAATAAAAATACACTCAATGCTTTGTGGATCAAGTGCCTTCCTCTTTTCAAAGGGAATCTAGACCCATGCATGTGAACCGAAAATGTGAAAGTGGGTTACTTCCAGTTTGAGGCCGCTCCAAGCCTTGTAGGGGGTCTTATCCTTGACAGATCTATGGGGGGATATTTTTTGGATGTATGTTGCACAATTAAGTGCTTTGGCCCATAGTCTCTATGGTAGTGACTTTGCATGAAACATGCAAGATTCCATCTCCTTTAGAGATCTATTTTTCCACTCAACAACTCAGTTTTGTTGCGGAGTATAGGGAACTGTGTGTTGCAACTGAATCCCTACCTCATGGAAAATATCATGGATATAATGATTGACATACTCTCCCCCATTATCATTTTGGAGGACTTTGATCTTCTTTTCGGACTGTGTCTCAACTAGGGCTTTGAAATCTTTGAGGTGTTGAAAGACCTCGGATTTTTTCCTGAGAAAGTAGATCCATGTAAAACGTGATAAATCATCAACAAAAATGAGAAAAAAACTCACTTTTCTAATGGATGGATGTAGAAAAAGACCCATAATGTCATTTTGGATCATATCTAAAGGTGCAGAAGCTCTCTGAGACTTTCCTTTGTCAAATTTCTCTTAAGGGTGTTTTTCGAGAACACATCCCTCACATACTCCCTTGGAGAAATGGATGTTTGGTAGACCATAAACCAATATTTTCTTGCTAAGTTGTTTCATGTATCTAAAATTCAAATGTCCAAACCTTTCGTTCCATATCCTACTACTTTCATTAGCATGCGTAAGCAGTAAAGCAGAATCAAGTTCAATGAATTCAGAAAAAAGTATACAATCTAGATTGATGATTTACCTCATCGGTAGGAACCCTGGAGTTGATTTGCATGTCATATATATGTCCAAGGAATTTGGTGTGAATATGAATTTCTTTCCGGTGCTAGAATTCATCATCTGATACATGGAGAGAAGGTTAACGAAAAGTTTGGGAACGTGCAACACATTCTCGAAGCTTCTATTAGTGAGTTCAATCCTTCCTTTGTCGGTGACTTCGAATGAAGAGTTGTCCCCCATCAAAATAGGAGGACCTTTGCATGCATCCAATGAATAATATACTTCTTTTGAGGCAACCATGTGATGTGATTCTCTTGAATCTATGATCTAAGCATCGAGAGAGGAGTGGCATGGCTAGAATTTCCTTTCTTTGGATTCAGATCTTCTGGCTTCTTCTTCTTGGAACCCTAGGGGATGCGATCTCCAAGGTTGTTTTGCTGAAGTATTTGAGACATTAGATCTATTTTTTTTTCATGAATGTAGATTCTAGATGGAATCCTTTGTGACAGTACATGCATTTCTCCCCTTTTCTTCCCTTTTCGCCATTGGATCTGGAGGCATCGGTGAAGGGTTTTGTGTACCCTTCCTTCTTCGGATGAGAAAGATATTTCCTTTTGTCTTTATCTTTATATTTCTGATATTTTTGGCTTCCATATTGTACAGTAAGTGCATGTGCCTTTGGGCCTTTGATTTTTCCCATGTTGATGAGATTGGTTTTCTCTTGTGTCAAGGATTCGATAAAGTCCTTAAGAGAAGGCATCTTCCAGGTGGCTCCAGAGGCGAATCTGAAAAAATGGAATGTGGATATGAATACAGAGAATTCAAGACCAAGTTTGGAGAGAATGGTGAGAACCGTTTGTTTCTCCTCCTTAGATTTATCAACCCCGCAAGCTTTGAGTTGCGACAGTAAATCCTTGAATTTTGTAAAGAAATATTGGATATTGTCGAAGATTTTCGGATCCAATGTGAGAAATTCCACATCCATCATGTGTCCCCTCATCTCATCTTGTTTTCCAAATATCCCTTCCAAGGTGGCTCAGGATTTATTGGGAGTCTTACAGGAAGATATGTGAAAAAGGAGATCGGGAGAAATAAGACTACAAATTGTTCCAAGTGCTTCATCCATGCGATTTAAATACTTGGATTTTTCTATGGATAATGTCGGTTTTGTATCTGTATTCAAGGTTAACCTGTACAATCCTCTGGTTCAGATATGTATGGATCTTTTCTCCTTCCATGCAAAGTATTTGTAAGGTGTAAGAATGAATTCTTTTTGGAAATCCTTCTTTCCACTGTCTTCAATCTTTTGTACTTGCAAAAACATTTGGCATAGCTTTTGCTTAGTAGTCTACCAGATCTAATACCATGTAAATGTGTTGAACCTTCACAGAATAGATCTATATAGAAAATACTATACACATTTGTAGAGAGAAATTAAGAAGGAAGAAGAATGAGAGAAAGAATAGAAGAATTCTCATTAACCATTATGAATAATGAATGGTTTACACATGATATACTCTGTATAGCTCAATGAATGTGAACTGGAGGGGAAAAAATACACCATAGTGGTGGTATAGAGTGATCTAGACGCACACCAACAGTTACGGGAGTGAATTTCCACCTATTCTAGTCTCTCGGGCAGTTACGGGAGTGAACTACCACCTAGCTGAGTTAACTAGTCAACTAGTCTTCAGTTAACTAACTAAACAGAGTGTAGTGAGGAGTAGATCAAGGAATCAAGGGTAATGCTCCATCTTGGTGATGATCCCTAGGTAAGTGCGCATTAGCATGGTGATGATCCCAATGTTTCATGGTGACAAAACCAATGCATCATCTAGACTCAACTCAACTAGTCAAAATGAAGTGTACATTGAAAGAGAATATTCTCCAGGTGGAATATTCTCCCCTAAAATATAGGAGACTGGATAATGACTAATTATGACTAATAAAAAATGAAAAACATTAGGAAAAATAAATCCTAGGTGTGTGTGAAGTAACTCCAACAATAACCACCCTAGATGTTACTAATATATTTTATTGAGATTTAACAAGAACAGGTCATACTCGAGATGTTGAGGTTCTCATGCGCTCTACGATGAGCACATGTTGTCGAGTTGGAGCCAGATGTTATCCCCTAGCCTAGGTATAATTAAGGAGATTTTGTCTCTAGGCCCACAGGTTCCAGACATGGAGTTTTGGGAGTCGGATGACCTAAGCATATTCTCGAAGGGCCCCTCTTTTCTTCAAGAGTAGTCCACATATCGCCATCACCAACATCCATCACACCAACCTGGTCCTAAAGTAGCAGTGAGTCTTGTTCTATGATGTAATGAATCTAGGTATCATGGTATGTATCACTCTAATTTTTTAAGCACTTGAACATATTGTATTGAATCCTTATTAATTTCATGACGTTTTCTTGGAAATTATGCTCTTTGCCTCATTCAAACCTGGAAGGGGTGACACAGTGCTCTAGTAAATTTATTTCCCTTTAGGATGGGTTTCTGCTGGGTGGATCTTTGAAAACTCATCTTATGTTCCCTCCATACTTACCACTTTCCATTTTATTCCTTCCATCTCCCCTTTATTTTTGGGCATTGGGATTGGCTACACTAGGAAGGGTTGTACCTTACCTCGTGGGAAGAAGGGGATAAAGTCCCAAAGGGTAAAAGTAGCTAGAAAGAGTTAAAATACAAGTTTTAAACCTTCGATATGCTTCACCCAGGGATCCCCGAGAAAGCAGTGAAAAAATTCTCAGTAAGAAAAGGAGACCCACAAGATAACATAAACACTCAAGGTACTAATTGATGGATAGGAGGTCTCATCACGAGCCGACCTATTACGACCATGGACATGTAGTGGTATGACATTACCACCTATCTTGTCACCAAACTAGGTTAGTTTCTCTTGGTGGCATAGCCAAGAGAAAGGGGATATCATTATGAGCCAGCCTTCTCATTTCCGTGAAATGTTTGTGGATAACACTGTCACCTCTGGTCATCAAGCCAGGACAGTTGCCCTCAACTACTCCCTTGTAGCACAAGAGAAAAAGATCAAAATAAATAAAGCTAGGAATAAATGGAAATGAATGGGATAAGAAAAAATTGCATCTATGACAAGGTGCAACTCACCCTCCACAAAGGCACCCACAGGTAAGAGTCTACATTTCCATGTTATCACATGCACCCCATGCCCAAATATTTACCCCATTCCAACTCATACACTTGCATGACTTGGACTAGACTCCACCTAGGAAACACTGAAAAATTAAGAGGGATTAACCCAATAGGACACACTGAGACCCTCTCCAAACCTAACTTGTCTAATTGCATAACATCTTTGAGCATGTGTTTTGGGTTAAGGGGTGTTTGATGCACATGTTTGGGTAATTTAATTATTGGATGTGATTTGCTTTCTATGATACTTCTGACTCATGGACCCCTAGAAGGTGTACTTGTTGTCTTTACAAGACCTTACCTGGTGGATAGGTATTCATGAAGAGATTATGAGTTCGGACATTCATGAGGGCTTGGATCCCAAGGATGGATGCAGAGACCCCAGACTTGGGGAAATATCATGATGACTAGTTTGCACAACGAAGGAAGAGGATGCTTCTTTTGGAGGCACCCTGGTAGGCCCAAATGATGAGATGCCACCCTTACCCACCTGGGTGTTAGCCTTTGGAGGCCTTGGATGTCACCCTAGTATCCCATGGTATCACTTAGGGTTATGGTTAGACACTTGGATGGGTTAGACTGCAGTTCTTGCACGTGTGGGATGTAGGAGGCTCGTTGGAGGCCCAACGTTTTGTTATATTACCTCAACGCTTCATGGAGAAGACATAACATCACCCTAGGAAGGATGATGTCACTCTCTTAGGGTTTTGTTTTGTGAAATTAATTTAATTTTAAATTTTAAGAGCCAAATTGACATGTAGGCTATGTTTTGTGAAAAGACACAACTTTTGGGTAAATTAGCCAGGATTTCCCATATAAATATGGCTGAATAATTTCATTTTTTCATGAAATCTCACCTCTCACAAGTGGGAGGAATGAAATGTTTTCCATAAATGGGTTATTGGATGAAATTACCAAGGAACACTTGCTTGGAGGCTATTTTGGATGTATTTTGGATCATTTCTTGGTGAAATTTAGGAAAATCTAGGGTTTTGTGCTTGATTATTCTTGGTGAAGTAAGTAAATCTACAATTTTCATTTAATGCTAAATGTCTATAGTATGTTTACTTGTTCATATATAATATTATGAAATTGTTTGCTTGAAACCCTAGGAGTAAGAAACATAAGGTCCTTCTTTCTTGCTCTTTATTTTGCTAGTTTTGCTTAAGAAGATCTTGTCTAGACAAACTTCTAGAGCCCTAAAGTGCTAGCACTTTAGAAGCTTTGTCTAGTTATTATTGCATTAAATATTTTTCAAGAGTCTAAGGATAGGAGAAATCACTCGGGCCTAGAAGTGCCTACACCCTAGTTAAACCTTCTCTTTAAAGCTTGGTGCTTGAGAACTTAAGGCACTACTTCTCAAGCTTCCACCTTGTTATCTTTTAGACAAGTATAATCATTGTTGTCTCTCCAAGTTAATGTGATGATATAATTGACTCCATAATCCCTAAAGGAACTAGTCTCTTGTCTCTATTTTGTTGGAAGGTTGATCAAACACTCAAACACTATTCTCTTAATCTATTACTAATTAAATCTAACACTAATTTAGCCTAGATCACTAACTTTCTTGCTGATGTTATAAATGGTTTTTACAACCATCTAATTGCCGCAAATTTTCTGCATAATTGACTCTGAATGCTAGCTAAACAATTCAGAAGTTGCTTATGACATTTCATCATAATTTTTCTTAGTAAATGATATATTTTCACTGTCTTTTCAAGCAATTCTAAAGAGCTTTTATTGCAGTTGTTACAATTTATTAAATGTTGTTGTAAACTTGTTCATTGCTGCATTTTTATATCAGCTAGCTTATTTTCACTTGGTTTACTATCTATTGAAGCTTTACTATCATTTTTGTACTTGAAACTAACTTATATATGCTTTGTTGTCTTGTTTTGGGCAAGTACACTTCATCACTTTCAATTGCTTCATATTTCTTGGACATAAACCTTGTGACATCTTTAACTTGAGTGACTAGTGAGAGGAGGGGTATTTTTATCCTTATCTTTAGCTCACCCTTCCCTTTAGGTCATGCCTCCCTTGGGTTAGATTTCTATCCATCCCTAAAAAGCGGGGATTTCCTTTTGAGGTGACAGTGATAGGACATCATGTTTTTTACGCCAATCTCCCTCACTTGTCGTAGGATTTGGGAAAGTACAGATTGTGTGATAACATGAGCTAGGTGGGAAGTATAAGGGAATACACCCCCACCATATTATCCATCATTTTATGCTACATGTTATTGGTTAAACAAGGTTTTTCTAAGAGAAGTATAAGGGCATACACCCTCTTAGCTTAAACCATAGTTAGAGAAACTTTACTTGGGGAGTAAGAGGGTTTACACCCCCAAGGAGGTAGCTTCTCTAGATCTTTCTTTACATGACCCCATTAACCCAATTATTAAGAGAACTCGTAATTTATTATTGCATTGGAGAAACAAAATTGTTTCCTTGGTAAATGTTATATCTTCAAGTTTTAAATCTCTCTCTTTTGGATAGTGATCTTGATTTCTTGGGGGGTTTTCCTCCCTTAGGGTGTCCCCTTTCTCCCATAAATTCTCATTGTTGTACTAACTTGTTTCCTACATCAATTAGATTGCAGAAAACCCTAACCTTAAACACTAATAACTCACAAAATAACCCTCGACTTAGGCTAAAACGTTTCCCTCATAATCTACTTGATATAGCGCACTTTTTGGGCAACGTTTGGCAAGTTTAATTGGATAATTTTGCTATTGTAATACATTGTATGTTAATTCCATAAGGATGATATATTGTTGCAGAAAGTTACTTTTATGACAACCATATTTATTCATTCATGAAGTGTTATTTTCGATCCACATTGGTTACTAATTTTATTGCTGACATTGCTAACTAGTCTATACCTTTTACTTGTTTATTTGGATATAATATATTGCTGATATAACTGCTACAAAATAGAGACAACAAGATTAACTTGTTGATCCACTTGATATATTGCTTTTCATTTGGATTTTTCTTGTGTCTCAGGAAGGTACAATCATCAGGAAAAGAAACACATCCTTTGGGGCAACATTACTTGATCAGTAAGGCATCTCCCTTTTCCTCTTTTCCACTTAGTATACCGACTTCTAGGGGGATTTTCATTACCTTCTCCTTTCCTTTTTCCTTTCTCCTAGGGTCACCAGGATCACCTCCCTATAGTGACCTAGTCACCCTTGAAGTGTGGAACCTACATCGAGGTGACATTGGGTGTAGTGTTCCTTAGTTGCAGCACTTGCTTTTGTGGTTGGGTCGAGATTTGCCTAACCTACAACCTGTGTTATAACAATGCCAAAATTATATTGTGTGGATTGTAGTTTGGTTAAATCCCAACCCAAACCACAAGGGTGTGACAATTATGGGAGTATTTACCCACTGCCACCTCAAATAAACACTCCCCTCACTTTACTGGTGATAAAATCACTACAAGAGGGGAATATCGGGTGACCCTAGGGGGATTGCAATGGAAACTGAAAATATATGAAGGATGACCCTATATGCCAAGGTCAAGAGTGGAGAGGAGGCTTAATAAAGAGTCTCGTGAGAAGGTAGATGGCTTCCAAAGGTGATGTACCTGCAAAACAATCTTATCCCTTCCCAAGACAAGACAATATATAGTAAATGAAGCCTCAAAACCAAAGGGGATTTCAATAAGAAACCTTGTACCAAATTACAGCAGTATGGGAATATATATATCAACAATAAATGATAATAATTGTTACAAATACCATCAAAATGAAGTGCAAGATGTTGGAAACAAAGCTAGCAATGAGTAGATGAATTCTCAATAATTAGAGCAAGATTTTGATAGCAATTCAAGGGTTGTGAGTTAGTGTTATCCAAAAGATTTGTAACAACCTTATGTCTATAACAAACATTTTCTACAAGAACAATTTCTAGCCACTAAAATCAGAAAACAATCCACCCAAACAATAGCATTTAACTAGTAGATCAATTATGGCATCTTGAAAGTAATTTTTAGTAGTAGAAAGGTGAGAAAAGAGTAAGATAAATATGAGT
Source organism: Picea engelmannii (assembly GCA_009831015.1). Taxonomy (NCBI): domain Eukaryota; kingdom Viridiplantae; phylum Streptophyta; class Pinopsida; order Pinales; family Pinaceae; genus Picea; species Picea engelmannii. The sequence goes on along the minus strand of ML780077.1, from coordinate 79,283 downwards.
TTGTTGCATCCTTATTGGCTATAGAATTAAATTTAAAACAACAATGAGACCAATTGGATAATCAAGATGCCCATAGGGCACAAAGTAGCTTAAAGCATTTAAAAATAGATTCCAAACTTAGACAATTCAAACTTCTTGATATTACGTTTACCAATGCATAATATTCAATCTCCAATGCAAATACATTAGTACCTTATCTATTGGGTTATGGGGTCTCTTGTTTATGAGCTAGGGTTTATTACTTTTCTAGGGGTGTAATCCCTTTTAATCCCTATAGAAAACAAACCTTAGCAAGGTAAATCTACAAGGGTGTAAGCCTTTTTACTCCTTGCAGCAACCTTTGAAAAATAGCCATTTTAATGACAAAAAAGATAGATCTTGTTGGAGATTGTATGCCCTTATAATCCTCCAATGGTTTAACAATATTAACCTTAAAACCAAGAAGAAACAACACTAATGCAGAAATTCCTTACCTATTTCAAGAGATAGCATGAAAAACCATTACTTATCAAGAATATTCCACCACATTGCCAAGAAAATAAGCATCAAGAGATAGTGTTAGCCTTCCTTCCAATAGACAAGTAAAAGCATCCACAATACACCAAGAGAGAAATAGAGCGAATTTCCCAAGTAGAGAAGAAAATTCAGCCAAGAGAATATGTAACTCTCAAAACCATGATGATAAAATGAGAGTGAAATGACCTTTATTTATAGAAGGTCATATAACCCTAATTTTTCCACTTTACAAGTAGTTATGAGGTGTGAGAAGTATTATCGGTGAGTAAAACATAAATTCCATCTGTTTTGCTTTCTTCAATCTTCAGTACCTGCAAAACAATTTTGGTGTAGATTTTGCTTAGTAGTCTGTCAGCTCTGATACCATGTAAATGTGTTGAACCTGCATAGAATAGATCTAGCTAAACAATGATACACACATTTGTAGAGAGAATAGAAGAAAGAAGAAGAAGGAGAGAAAGAATGAAAGAATTCTCATTAACCATTTTCCACACTCAAAGAGTGAATAATCTACAATAGATATAGGATACATGAGTAACTAATGAGCCATAGTGATGGTCTAGAGTGTTTTGGACACACACTAGCAGTTACGGGAGTAAACTGCCACCTAGTCTAGTCTCTCAGGCAGTTACAGGAGTGAACTGCCACCTAGTTGAGTTAACTAGTCAACTAGTCTTCAGTTAACTAACTGAACAAAGAGTAGTGAGGAGTTAACTCAGGAAATCAAGGGTAATGTGCCAGTCTGGTGATGATCCCAATGTTGCATGGTGACAAAACCAATGCAACATCTAAACTCAACTCAACTAGTCAAACTGAAGTGTCAACTGAAAGAGAATATTCTCCAGTTGGAATATTCTCCCCTAAAATATAGGAGACTATATAATGACTAATTATGACTAATAAACAAGGAAAAACCTTAGGAAAAATAAATCCTAGGTGTTTTTGAAGTAACTCCAACACCCCCCCTGAAGATCACTATCGTGAAAATAAATAATGGGTCTCAACAACGATGCCATGTTAGGTACCCAAATACAAAAAGATACATTGAAATAAACAAGGAAAGAGGGAAAACCTCATGGGAAAAATCCCCCCTCAAATTACAATGCATAAAAAAAAATATGAGAAGAAGAAAAGGCAGTTGCTAAGCAACTATGTCCTTCACTCCAAGAAGACCTCACAATTATGCAAGTTTGTGCTCTTTGAAGATTTTGTTGAATATTTAGATGTTTTCACGGATTTGATGAAATATATGCACCATTGAGATGTCCACAGATATCCACTTTATCTTCTTGTAATGAAAAATATCCAAATAAAGTTTGGATGAAATTTTGAAAACCGTGTGGCCGTTTCCGAAAAAACGTTGAAATATTGTTGATTTTAAAATGATCATAACTTCACTTTCCGGACTCCCTTTCGGACGATTTGTTTTTTGAAATTGGATATTTTCCCGATAGGAATTAAAAAATCCAATTTCTTTCTGAAAATTTGGCTCAAAAATATCATAATTGAATCTTATGTGTGTGGCTCCCTTTTTGTCTCCTAAGATGCATGCATTGTGCATGGAAAAGTGTCTACATGTGACTCCTGAGATGCATGTCATATATCTTCCACATGAAATTCAGAAAGAAAAAAAAATATGAAATGGAGTAGACATCATATTCAATTAATGGAATACAAATTTCTGCAAATACTTGTGTAGAAGACTCTTCATAATAATAGGCTTGATCTTTTGACGGTTTCTCTTCTGGCTCTATCTATTCAACCTCCTGCATAAAATCTTCACAATATTATTTATTCCCTAATAGAACCTCCAATATGGTCCATAATTCATTTGGAGTTGATTCTTGTGAGTCATCATATACTTGGTGGAGAATTTCTGGAGAAATAGACAAGAAGATAAATCCTATGGCCATATCTTGTGTATTGAGAAAGTCATTTTTCTCATCAGCGGAATTAGGCTCTACTTCCATTGCCACAGTTATTTGGTATAAGCCTCTAATTCTGAGAAGAAGTAGAATCTATGGCTGCCACTCCAAATAGTTATGAGGCGTGAGAAGTATTATCGGTGAGTGAAACATAAATTCCATCTTTTCTTCGTTCTTCAATCTTCAGTACCTGCAAAAATAATTTGGTGTAGATTTTTCTTAGCAGTCTGTAGGCTCTGATACCATGTAAATATGTTGAACCTGCACAGAATAGATCTAGCTAGAAAATACCACACACATTTACAAAGAGAAATTGAGAAAGAAGAAACAAGAGAAAGGATGAAAGAATTCTCATTAACTGTTTTCCACACTCAAAGAGTGAATAATTTACAATAGATATAGGATACATGAGTAACTAATGAGCCATAGTGATGGTCTGGAGTGTTCTGGACACACACTAGAAGTTACAGGATTAAACTTCAACCTAGTCTAGTCTCTCAGGCAGTTACGGGAGTGAACTGCCACCTAGTTGAGTTAACTAGTCAACTAATCTCCAGTTAACTAACTGAACAAAGAGTAGTGAGGAGTTAACTCAGGAAATCAAGGGTAATGCATCAGTCTGGTGATGATCCCAAGGAAAGTATGCATTAGCTGGTGATGATCTCAATTTTGCATGGTGACAAAACCAATGAAACATCTAAACTCAACTCAACTATTCAAACTAAAGTGTCAACTGAAAGAGAATATTCTCCAGGTGGAATATTCTCCCCTAAAATATAGGAGATTGGATAATGACTAATCATGACTAATAAACAAGGAAAAAACTTAGGAAAAATAAATCCTAGGTGTGTGTGAAGTAACTCCAACAGTTGCCTCATGAAGAAAGACATGTTGTCCTATGTGAACCAAGCTGGTGTGATGGACGTTGTTTTTGTTGATCAATGGTGATTTGTGATAAGAGGAGGAGCTATGTCTCCTTATCTATCTCTCGGCACTCCATGTCTTCAATTTGTGGGCCTGGAGACATCATCTCCTTAGTTACCCCTAGAAATGGGGGGTAACACATACAATTTGCAAACCCAAAAAGCCTTAGTGGGCTAGCAGATGACCAACACATACACATGCTTGAATAACATCGCATCTACTATTAATACCAAAAGGGATGGTTACCATAGTAGTTCTCATGTAGAATATCCTAATTGCGGGGTGAAATGATTTCTTTCTCAATCAGTGAATTAATTTGTAAAGTACCTCTTGTAATGCCATCTTGAGATTATTTTCCAAGTTATTTCCCACTTCCTCTTATCAATGTAGAATTGTCATCTATGTCCCTTTTACAATCCACTATATCAATATCCAAATTTGTAAGCTCAAATCCCACATCCTTCGTATTATCAACCAACACATCATGGTTGCCTTCATTTCTATTTTATTTCTCTTCCACAAGCACCCCCATACCATGATATTCATGAATGTATATACTTCTACAAGAGTGGGTATTCTTTGGGTCTTTCTATTTTGGCTCCTCTTGAGCTAAAACTTTATTGGAATTTAATCACAAGTTCTATAATCAATCAAATAACTACACATAAAGAAAAACAAGAGAGAAATTAATAATATATGGTGTGGATTGGAAATGTTCAAATTGATGCATTATATCATCAAAACATAATATTCCAAAGTCATATTATCATGTACATACTTCATTAATCAACAAATATCAAGAACTCAAGATAAGGAAATATTTGACTTTCCTTGAGGAGTGAGTTCCAAAACGATGTATAAAAATGATTTCCCCAAGTGTTCTATTTTACACTTTTGTTCATAACCAATTCCCTCAAATCATGGTAACTTACTTGGTCAAAGGTGATCAAGCATAACCAATTTCCTTGATTCAAGGAGATAAACCATAACCAACTCCCTTTATTCACAGGGGCCGCATGGCTCTTCCATAAGTTGGGTTTACAAATACTCTAGTAAGATGACTTGGAAGCACTATTATGGTTGCATTAACACTACATCCCCCTTAATGAAAGTGCCTTAGAGCCTAAGCATAGACTCGATTTTGATGAACTTCGCCTTTGTTAGAAACATAGTAAATATAAAATAACTTGACCATTTGTCTTGTGATACTTGTGGAATATCACTCCTTATATGAATTTCCTAAGGTGGTGTGGATGAACCTTGATATTCTTGGTTTTTGTATGTGTAACTAGATTATGACCCAACTAGATTGTACTTTTGTTATCACAATATGTTGTAGATGACACCTTATAAGGAAGTTGAATCTCATCTATCAAGTTGTAAATTCAAACTACTTTTGTAATTTATTTCATTGGTCCTCTATACTTGGTTTCACTGATGGATAGTGCAATGGCCTGGTTCTTTTTGCATAACCAAACAATCAAACATGAACTAAGATGAAACATATCTAGAAGTAGTTTCATCATCAACATTACCATCTCAATAAGAGTTTATGTTGATGTTTAGACAATATTTCCATTCTTCCAT
>ML780077.1:53054-74324 GCA_009831015.1 Picea engelmannii | reverse complement strand
TATAAATATATATAATAAATAAGTAGTTATTTATTATCCAAGGGATGCATCCTTTCATGAATGGTCACCATATGTTCTCTATATATGGAACACTCATCATTGTAATAATACATCAAGATCATATATCATCTCATATGAAAAATCAAGATGGTATCAGAGTAGGACTGGGCTAACTTCCACACAGGAGGGCCTTGGATCTTGAAAGAAAGTGACTTGTTTTTTTAGATGTGTGAAGTCTCTTGTGGTTGTGGTTGTGTGCACCGCAAAACCCCAGTGGATCTAGAAAAGGAGAATACAAGGTTAATTCCATTGATGAAAGAAATTGGAGTGATGAAAATCTTTGTAGGAAATTGAAGTTGTAATGTATTATGTGTATGGTTTGTCGGGGGTGCATCCACCGGAAGAATCATGATGCAACTTTTCGCCAAGTAATGCCTAAGTTGACAGAGAACTTCGAGCATTGTGCACCGACGAGATTGGCATTGAGAAATCTAAGAAGCTCTTGCACTACAAGGGATCATCATTCCATCGTGTGATCCTTGGATTCATGTGCCAAGGAGGGGATTTCATTGCTAGGGAACACCCTCAAGACAAAGGGAGGTTGGAACCACGTTGGGATACATCGGTGAGGGATATTATGGCGCTAAATATTGCCTCCATCCAAAGCCATTGTTGTGGTGACGTAGTTGCCAGAAATTTTCATGTTGAGGGTTTTATCATGAATGGAGCACTGGTGGATTGTGGAGAAGAAATATTCTATGCAATTGAGGGTCTATGTGCAAGCATGCAAAGTTAACCCAGATGTCAAGATCTTTGAAGAGGCACTAAAAGAGTAAATTGGTCGTGTAATTCATTCTCTGGCATAGAGAAATCTCGATATATTGAAGAAGCATTTAATATTGTTTATAGCTAACTATAGTTTGATATTGCATTTGTTACTGCAACAGTCAGTGGATGATGCGTTGTTGGAAAATTGAGATTTTGGTAAATCTAATAAGGAGTCTTACATGAGAAGCAAGTCTAGGGTTGTTGAAATTTATTAGTCAATGTTTGGATCTCCATAATGGATCTTGGCATATGAAATCGATCCCCTTGTAATTGTTTTGGTAGAATACATCTGAAACTCTAGATTTCATATGCCCAGATCCATTTGGTAACCCCAACGTAGGCCGGTATGCTATCCCAGCGCAAGTTGGTAACCCCAACATAGGCTGGTATGCTACCCCAGCACGTGTTTGTTACCCCAATGCAGGCTTCTACGCTACCCTAACACAGGTTGGTAACCCCAATGTAGGCTGGTATGCTACCCTAGCACATGTTAGCAACCCCAACACAACCTGGTACGTTATCCCAACACAAGATGGTATGCTACCCCAGCGTAGGTTGGTAACTCCAACGTAGGCTAGTATGCTACCCCAGTGCAAGTTGGTAACCCCAACGTAGGTTGGTATGCTACCCCAATGAAATTTGGTATGCTACCCCAGCGTAGGTTGGTAATCTGAATGTAGGCTAGTACGCTACCTCAGTGCAAGTTGGTAACCCCAACGGAGGATGATATGCTACCCAACACAAGTTGGTAACTCCATCGTAGGCTCGTACGCTACCCCAGCGCAGGTTGGTACTCCAACGAAGGATGGTATGTTACTCCAGTAAAAAAGGATGGTGAAAGTGCAGAACTTCCTATGATATATAGATCCATGATTAACAACAAGACAATGAACAAGTATGCAGAGGTGTAGAACCAGTGATGATGATTGTGACAAGAAGAATGCATTCCTTACTAAGAGGGAGTGTTGAAGATTGAGTAGCTTCGGAAGATATCCTTATTGTATTTGACCAAGACAAACCCTAAATAATATGATTATATTATATATTTTAATTAGGCCCTATTGTGCCTTTGTAAAATTCGACCCTATTGTGCCTTGACAATTAAATGTATATTAAAAGGGTAAAGTGGCAGGTCAGTCCAGAACTAATTTAGGGAGTTCAAACTACTATTTATAAGGGAGGTTGGCACTTCACTTGGACACTTACACACTAGCTCTGCAGCTATGAAGAAGTGTGCAAGTCTTGGAGGAACTTCTACTGCAACTAGGTGTGATGTTGATGAGGGTTTTGGTCTATCTCTTGGATACATATCGATTAAGTGGTGCACTATTGTTTCCTAGTGAAGGAGTAGAGGAGGATCTTCTGCTTTGTTAGTTCTCTCTTGGAGAGAATCATTTTTCGTGGTTGGTTAATCTATATTGAGGAAGTTTGATGGGTTTTATTCCCCTAGAGGGTTTCCCATGTTAATATGTGTGTCTATATTGTTTATGTTATTACCTCTCTTTCAGTGATCGTATATATGCAATTAATGTGCTAAATGATTGTAATAATAAATAAGAATTGTAATTGCTAGTTGCATAAGTAAAATATCAAAACGCATATGATAACATCTAGCATCTTGAGTCTTCATCATTCCTTTTCAAATCACCATGACTATGACAAAGACCACACCAGGTTCATTCACCATAAGTACACCCCTATGAGTGAATGTCATCCCGATGCTAATTGACACATGGAAATCACCTCAAGCACTTCGAGTCCACATTATTCCTTATCATGATCAAGGAAGGACTACGCTTGGGCCCATTTACAAAAACTACTCCTTTGTGATAAATGCATCTTATATCCATTGGTCTATAGCCCAATCTAGGAGAATGTCCACCCAATGCTTACTTAGTACATTGTAGCAAAGGGTCTGTCACATATGGCACTACCACGTGGACTTCTAGAGGCTACTCTCTCTAGAAACACTAGGGTCAACTCCCCATAGTGTGTGACATCAAGGTCAAATCCCATGCAATTTCCTCATGTGCTCTCCACAAGGGATGTTGGGATATAATCCCAAACCCACTTATCCCTCTTAGATAAGTGTCCTCATCGTTCAACTCAACTTAGTAACAGAGGAGTGCAATATGGAGAATGTCTCAAGAATCTACAAACATTAACATGTTGATTTTTCAATAAGCTAGGTTAAGCATGAAGTTCATTCCATTTTAGCATTTAACTTAACCATATACAATAATGTTGTAGCAACCAAGATCACAAGAAGAAACACCATGCACAAGAACACAAGAAGTATCCTGGGAAACCCTTCTCAACAAGGGAAGAAAACCCAGCCAAATCCTTTGCTATATTATTCAAGAGAAAGACCTTCACCACCAATAAAGACATAGCACACAAGAGGGTGCTCAAACCCTAGAAGACTAGTGCCCAAGAGAGGTGCGCACATTTTCCCAAGTAAATGTATTGGCTGAAATTTCCAAACTCACAAGAAATATATGTTTCCACAATGTGGATTTTACTTTTACTTATACTAACCTAAACCTGTCAATTGAAGTGTCTATTGGCTCAACAGGTCCGACCTCTTTAAGTCACATTATAATTATAATTATAATAATAATAATTATTATTATTATTATTAACCAGATTAATTATCGTTTACATTTATTATTAATTACATTAATGTGGGGCCAACCTTTACCCTTTACATAACAATTAGGGTTACAGGCAGGTCTAACTCTTGAACAATATATAGCAAAGGATCTGATACACCCACTAGTGCTCATCCACTAAGGGCACATCCATATGGATGTCATATCTCTGGTTCACTACATTACACAGAAGAACTGGATCTTCACACATTCACCTGTGCTCGTCCACAGGCACGTTCACTCTACAGATCTTCATTCCCACTGCCTCACACAGGAGAATCATCTAGAGCCTCCTTGTCAACTCTACTGCTCAGAGGAGGCTAATACATCATATTCATTTATGTTCACATGATGATGCACCTAGCACTTTGGGATTTCACACATTCACCTTGTTCTCAGCCACTGGCACGTCTAACTCAACAGATCGCCTTTCCCACTGGATAATCATATGGAGTTCTTCTCAACTCTCTGAATGGAGGAGGTCATCTCTACCTTCCTAGATTTGTCTCAGGTAGGAACCACGTACCCTTCTTAGGGGCTTTCTCTCAGGTTTGTAAGCTGAAACAAAGACTCACATAGTTGCAATGATCCACATCTCATAGGTTTGTAAGATGGAGAATGTATCAGATAGCTCCATTCATCAACACTCCCTCTCAGCTAGGGAGGCATTCTTTATCATTCCAAGTCTCACATGGATGTATTTTGAATTTTGTCTTGGCTGGAGTTGTCGACACTCCCTCTCAACTAGGGATCCATTATTCACGAAGTTAATTTGGTGAAGATATCTGCAATTTGCTCATGTGTAGGAAGGTATTGCATGTGTACAATTTTCCTCTGCATCATATCTCTGATATAAGGATATTTCATCTCATCGTATTTCGATCCATCAGGAAACACTGGGTTATCAAGGAGCTTTACTCACGACTCTTGGTTATCATCATAAGATCCATCTCATGGTCAAGTAAATCTATCAGAAGCTTGTGAATCCACATTGCTTTGCACACTCGATGCTATATACTCTTCCTCTATGGTACTCAAGGCTACAAAGTTTTGTTTCCTGCTGCATTAGGAAACCATGGAAAAATTCACAATAGAACATCAGCACGATGTGATTTTCTAGTTCAATGTACTTTCTGCTCAAACTGAATCAACATATCCTACAAACTCAAGTTCATAGTGGAGGCATATCTCAGGCCATATCCAATTTTTCCTCGTATATATATCAATACATGTTTTTTTCTTGTCTAGTGAGTCTGTCTTGGTTGACTCATGAAATGACTAGGCACATTCACAACATGGCATGAATCAATTCTGGTGTTAACCAGATACATTAGTGATCCAATCAGCTATGGATCAGTATCGTCTGAATCATCATCAATCTTCTTATTTAAATCCATCACGGTGGATTTTGCATTCTGTCATACTGAACTTCTTTAATATTTTCACTATATATTTTCCTTGAATCAGGAAAATAGTATCGGTCCTCTGTCATACTTCTTGTCCCAAGAAGTAGTGCATCATACTCAGATTCTTCATCTCGAATTCAGAAGTCAAGGATTACTTGTATCCAACAAAAACGTTTTATGAATAAGTCATCAGGATCAGGCTCTCATCACCAACACTGTAATGATATAGGTTTGGATCAGCAACACTCTTGTTGAAATCCAAACTCATCAAGAATCTATCTATTTGATATAGTTTCCAACTCATGGATGGTAGTATGGATGGAAGTGTATCGGGTTCACTGGTTCAAGTGTATCATCATAGACAACTCCCTATGGTTATGAGAAACCTCTGTCTATAGATCTCGTTTTGTATTTCTTGAAAATTCCATCGGCTGCATGCTTGATCTTATAGATCCACTTGAAACTTACCAAATACTTCCCTTCTGGTCCCTGAATAATATCTTATACGTCATTCTTTAAGATATGATGGTATTCTTATGTTATGGCCTCTTTCCATACTTGTTGTATTGTTGCTTCTCTAAGACAAGGAGGCTCAACATCAATGGAGAGGCTCATCACTGAAGGATGGCTCATCACTGAAGGATCACTTTCTCAGGATGTGCCTTGAGAGGCTTGTATGTTTCTCTACCTCTTCCAGAGTGAGTCTATGTAGGCCTTCTATTCCCTACTGCAATATCTCTGAAAATATCAACTTGAGAAAATGAATCAAGTGGAATAATGTATGTCTCCCTCTGGACTGTTGAAGGGGGAGAAGGTATTGTCTCACTGTCAATCTCCATCTAAGATTCTCTGGGTATTTGAAAGACTATCTCTTCTTCAAGGACAATGTTTTTGCTTATCTCAATTTGTCTCTGACTAGGGATGTTGATCTGGAATGTCTTTGAAGATTCATTGTATCCTTTCTTTCTAAAGGATCTAGCTTGGACTTCTTCTCTTTGGGTACATGAAAATGCATTGGGGGCCCAAATATCCTGAAGTGTTCAATATCAGGCTTCACTCTAGTGGAGGCTTCTTCGGGAGTTGTATTTTTCAAAGTCTGGTGAAGACTCTTGTTCTAAACATATATTGTGACATGCATGCTTCTTCCCATAGAATCATAAAAGGATTATGATCATGCATTATTGCATGGGTTTCCTCAATGATGGTTCTATTGTTCCTCTTTCTCAAATAGTTTTGACTCCTTTTGAGTAAAGTGGCTCACTTTGAAGCATAAACATCTTCCTTTTCTTGTTAACCTATCTAGAACAAGAAAAAAAAAAGAACCAACACAGGAATATCTCCTAAAGGAGAATAATGAGTACATCTCTAGAATCAAAACAATTTAAGGAATGTTTTCACAGCTACAACACCTACTTGTAATGTAGCAAACTTATAGAAATATAGGTTAGAGGAATGACAATTACAACAATCAAACCTGAAGTCTTTACTTTGAGTGTGTTGTTCCTATGAATGCATTGAGATCTCTCTGGATCCATGACTTCAACAAAGGTTCCTTCCTCCTGGAATTTCCCTCATGATGATGATACAAATAATATATACAAGTGCTTACCTGAGGATATTCATATGATTTCTCCAATGGCTCTTGGTTTATCTCTATCCTCTGAGATATTTATGAAGAAGATAGTCACAGTGTCACATTTTGTCACAGTGACATATACTGTGAAGAACATATATTGTGACATGCATGCTTCTTCCCATAGAATCATAAAAGGATTATGATCATGCATTATTGCATGGGTTTCCTCAATGATGGTTCTATTGTTCCTCTTTCTCAAATAGTTTTGACTCCTTTTGAATAAAGTGGCTCACTTTGAAGCATAAACATCTTCCTTTTCTTGTTAACCTATCTAGAACAAGAAAAAAAAAAGAACCAACACGGGAATATCTCCTAAAGGAGAATAATGAGTACATCTCTAGAATCAAAACAATTTAAGGAATGTTTTCACAGCTACAACACCTACTTGTAATGTAGAAAACTTATAGAAATATAGGTTAGAGGAATGACAATTACAACAATTAAACCTGGAGTCTTTACTTTGAGTGTGTTGTTCCTATGAATGCACTGAGATCCCTCTGGATCCATGACTTCAACAAAGGTTCCTTCCTCCTGGAATTTCCCTCATGATAATGATACAAATAATATATACAAGTGCTTACCTGAGGATATTCATATGATTTCTCCAATGGCTCTTGGTTTATCTCTATCCTCTGAGATATTTATGAAGAAGATAGTCACAGTGTCACATTTTGTCATCTTTGCTATTTTGAAGTTGGCCCTTCAATGTAAGGGCTTGAGTAGGTGATTGGTTTCCTTTTTCTGACGTCATCTTCCTTCCATTCATTGATAGTTGTCTCTGGTAAACCCTTTTGTATTACCCACAATAAGTCTTCCTCTGAAGTATTGTCTTTCAATGACTTGGAAGTTGCTTGATTCATTTATCTTCCATCATGGTTTTGTTCATCATAATTTTAGATTCTTCACAACCCTTTGTCAACTAGGATAAAAAACCTAATGACTAGACTAGGCTAGCACTTTTAGGTTTTATTGGACTTATGATTGCCAACAATAAGCCTTTGAAGGATAGGAGAACATTGGTGAGCTGAAGAGTTGAAGAGCTCCTTCAATGAGTTTACAGAAACCCTAATTCTGAAATTTCTACAGAAATTGGCGAAACCCTAGAAACCCTAGGGCCAAAATTTCAAAATGCTCGGAATGTCACTCTAAGAGTCTATGGAGATGTGTTGGAGGCGGTTGTACTCTCCTATTCCAAAATTATCCCCATCGTTCAAGTGTTTAAGGGTTGAAACACCTCATAAAGAAAGGTCGTACGGATTTTATGGAAACCCTAGGAGGGTCATACAGTTCTGCAGAAAAAATTGGAGTCTGGTAGATGCTTGTGCAATAGGTTCTTCAAGACCTATGCTCTGAAACCATGTTGATTTTTCAATAATCTAGGTTAAGCATGAAGTTCATTCCATTTTAGCATTTAACTTAACCATAGACAATAATGTTGCAGCAAACAAGATCACAAGAAGAAACACCATGCACAAGAACACAAGAAGTATCATGGTAAACGCTTCTCAACAAGGGAAGAAAACCCAGCCAAATCCTTTGCCATATTCTTCAAGAGAAATACCTTCACCACCAAGAAATACCTAGCACACAAGAGGGTGCTCAAACCCTAGAAGACTAGCACCCAAGAGAGGTGTGCACATTTTGCCAAGTAAATGTACTTGTTGAAATTTCCAAACTCATAAGAAATATATGTTTCCACAATGGGGATTTTAATTTTACTTATACTAACCTAAACCTGTCAACTGAAGTGTCTATTAGCTCAATAGGATCGACCTCTTTAAGTCACATTATAATAATTATTATTATTATTATTATTATTATTATTATTAATATTAATATTAACCAGATTAATTATCTTTTACATTTATTATTAATCACATTAAGGTGGGGGCAACCTGTACCCTTTACATAATAATTACGGTTACAGGCAAGTCTGACTCTTGAACAATATATAGAAAAGGATCTAATACACCCACTAGTGCTCATCCACTAGGGGCACATCCATAGGGATGTCATATCTCTGGTTCATTGCATTACACAAAAGAACCAGATCTTCACACGTTCACCTGTTCTCGTCCACAGGCACGTCCACTCTACAGATCTTCATTCCCACTGCCTCACACAGGAGAATCATTTGTAGCCTTCTCGTCAAATCTGCTGCTCAGAGGAGGCTAATAAATCATCTTCATTTATGTTCACATGACGATGCACCCAACACTTTGGGATTTCACACATTCACCTTGTGCTTAGCCACAGGCATGTCTAACTCAACAGAACGCCTTCCCCACTTGATAATCATCTGGATTTCTTCTCAACTCTCTGAATGGAGGAGGTCGTCTCTACATTCCTAGCTCTATCTCAGGCAGGAACCACGTACCCTTCTTAGGGGCCTTCTCTCAGGTTTGTAATATGAAAGAAAGACTCACATAGCTGCAATGATCCACATCTCACAAGTTTGTAAGTTGGAGAATGTCTCAGATAGCTCCATTCATCAACATAACACTCCCTCTTAATGAGGGAGGAATTATTTTCAATGCCAAGTATGCCATGGAAGTACTCAAACTTTTTCCTAGTAGTGGGTTTGATAAGAACATCAATAACCTATTCATCTGTAGGAAGGTAGTACACCAGTGCTACCTTCCTCTACACCATGTCACGGATGCAATTGATATACAGAAGACTTGAGATAGTTCATCCTACAAGGGGTGACCAGTCCCTTGGGGTTGATCATGCTAAGTCATCTTAGACCATACTTAAGATATAGAGGTTCTCTCATGAAACCAATGCCTAATACTTATCGAGGTTCCCTCATGAAACCAATGTCTCACAAGACGTATCGAGGTTCCCTCATGGAACCAATGTCTCACAAGACATATCGAGGTTTCCTCATGAAACCAATGTCTTGGTTCCTTCATATAACCATCTGAGGAACATCAAGATGAATTCTACATTCCCCCCTACTAGTCCACATAGGACCCTCCGGGGAGAATGTCCCATGATGTAATCATATCAACATTCCCTCTTAATGAGGGAAGGCATTCACATCAACAGAGCGGTTCACCAACAATCCAATTGCCTAATGGTAAATATATGTCATATGCCCTGAATGTCAGCAATCTGCTCGTCTGTGTGTTGAAGCTTGAATGCTTCATTTTTACTATGTCTCGGATGAAATCCTGTGAGAATCCTCTGAAGCCTTACTGCTTCAATGAATCACATCACTAGCTACGATATATTCTGCCTCTGTAGTACTGAGTGTTATAGTAGTATGCTTCCACGAATCCTAACTAATCTTGAGCTGAAGAAACACCCTTTGGTGCCCTTTCTGTCAACTGCACTCTCTTCTTGGTCATAATTGTATATATTTGCAACCTCTCTTCATCTCCTGAGACATATCCAACTGTACCAAACTTGTACACTTTCTCTGTTGCAACTCAATTTGCTCAATCACAAGTTGGCTCAGGGTGCTTACTGCAAAGCACTATCTGGCTCTCTGCTTGAGAGTAGGTTCTCCACTCCTTGCATTTACTCCCTCTAGGATTGTGCAACTGCTCCCTTTGGGACTCTGTAGTTGCTAAATACTGAGACTGAGAGTAGCTTCTCTACTCTGTTAGCAACTACCCTCCTCTAGGGCTACTCTATATGGAACTGGCTCCTACACTCTCTCTACAATTGCTTCCTCTGCAGTTGTTCTATCTGGAACTGAGAGTGGCTCAATAACTTCTCCCTCTAGAGCTAGAGGTGACTCTTCCTCTGTCTCTGCTCTCTCTAACACTGAAGGTAGCTCTTTTCTTCCTTCCCTGGAGGTAACTCAATATTTGCTCCTTCTAGATGTAGTACCGCCTCCCTCTCTGGGAATGCCTCTATATATATTGGAATTGTTGCCATGCCTGCTCCCTCAACATCTCATGGCTCGAATCATGTACTGGGACTGCTACAACTACTCTCTCTGAGTCTCATAATGTATCTTCCTCCATCACAGGGTCCATCACCATAGCTTGTGTTCATGGTCACTAGAAATGTCTTTGCTATTTGGCATGATCATGTCCTGGGACGTACATTGCTCATAGAGACTACATGTCTTTGAACATCATTTATGGTGATGTCATTCCATGACATGATGTTGGAAGGTCTTGCCCTCCATGGAACCTTGCTGCCAGTTGTCTTTCTGCCCAATGCCTGCTTCAGTCACTGATGTCATCTTCAAGTCTTAACTGTTGTCAAAAATATGTTGCAGTCCAATGCTTGAAATCAGTCTTGTCCATAGCCCAGAAAAATATAACGTCATTACTACATATGTCGTGTACTTCTTCATTCTCTGAAAGATCGCAGGACTTGTTAGAACAACACTAATAAAAACACTCAACCCTGGCTCAGTGAGCACAATATCAGATACACTTCTAGCTCCATTTGTTGCATCTTCCACTGCAATTCCAATATCTGTCTTTTTTAAGGCTGGAGCATCATTAACACTGTCTCCCGTCATTCCATAGATATGCTTATTTTCCTGAAGCTGACTCACTATCTCATACTTGTGTTCTAGAAACACCCCATCGAAGCCATCAGCCTTTTCAATCAATCCATCCACAAGAAGAGATGCAATTGATGCATCCTTATCATTACCGAGCAATGAAGACGAAGGGTACATGTTTGTACCCATTCCATGCCTTCGCACTGTCTCTTTGGCAATGGAAACTCCACCAATATTTATACATGTACATTTTACTCCAATCCCTTGGTGTTTGTGAAATTAAAGATTGTGACATTGGATGGATTGGTGTTCTTGCTGGCTTCCTTGCTTCCCGTCATTCTTTTGATTGATCCCATCAGATTTAATCGAGATGACCTCTAATATATGTCATCTCTCGCTCAGTCACCGAGTGCATATACTTTGGCACTTACGCTTAAATTCAAATAACCATGCCATGGATTGGCACTTGCGCTTGGGTCTATGGCATCAAATACACAGACTCGGCTTCAAAGGCCGGCCCAATCCACGTCAATGATAAATATTTTGACCGATTGCATTGCTATAGATCGGACGGCGTGGAGTTTATTCATCTTGCTAGAGTATTTGTAAGCCCAACTTAAGGAAGAGCCATGTGGCCCCTGTGAATAAAGGGAGTTGGTTATGGTTTATCTCCTTGAATCAAGGAAATTGGTTATGCTTGACCACCTTTGACCAAGTAAGTTACCATGATTTGAGGGAATTAGTTATGAATAAAAGTGTATAAATAGAGCACTTGCGGAAATCATTTATATACATCGTTTTGGAACTCACTCATCAAGGCAAGTCAAATATTTCCTTATCTTGAGTTCTTGATATTTGTCGATTAATGAAGTATGTACATCCTAATATGACTTTGGCATATTATGCTTTGATGATATAATGTATCAATTTGAACATTTCCAATCCACACCATATATTCTTGATTTTTCTCTTGTTTTTCCTTATTTGCAGATATTTGATTGATTATGGAACTGTCATTAAATTCCAATAAAGTTGTAGATCAAGAGGAGCTAAAATAGGAAGACCCAAAGAATACCCACTCTTGTAGAAGTATATACATTCATGAATATCATGGTATGGGGTGCTAGTGGAAGAGAAAGAAAACATAAATGAAGGCAACCATGATGTGTTGGTTGATAATACGAAGGATGTGGGATTTGAGCTTACAAATTTGGACATTGATATAGTGGATTGTAAAAGGGACATAGATGACAATTCTACATTGATAAGAGGAAGTGGGAAATAACTCAGAAAAGAATCTCAAGATGGCATTACATGAGAGACTTTACAAATTAATTCATTGATTGAGAAAGAATTCATTTCACCCCACAATTAGGATATTCTACATGAGAACTACTATGGAAACCATCCATTTTGGTATTAATAGTAGATGTGATGTTTTCCAAGCATGTGTATGTGATGTTCATCTGCTAGCCCACTAAGGATTTTTTGGTTAGCAAATTGTATGTGTTACCCCCCATTTCTAGGGGAAACTAAGGAGATGATGTCTTGAGATCCACAAATTGAAGACATGGAGTGTCGAGAGATAGATAAGGAGATAGAGACCCTCCTCTTATCACAAATCACCATTGATTGATAACAACAACACCCATCACACCAGCTTGGTTCACAGAGGACAACAAGTCTTTCTTCATGAGGCAACAAGTCTAGTTTCAGGGTACATGTCATTTTAATAATTTAAGCATTTGAACATGTCGCAAAGGGTCCTTTCTTGATTTTGAAAACATTTTCTTGGAAATTATGCATTTTTCCTCATTTCAACTTAGTTGTTGACATGTTATCCTATTAAGTGGGCCACCCTTCGGAAAAAGTTGCTACTAGGGGGTATCATTGAAGGTTCATTGTACCATTCCCATCCATACTTGCCACTTTCCACACTTCTTCCCTTTCATTTGCTCATCATTTGGGTTTTCAAGATTATTGACCCACGAAGGGATTGTACATCATTTCATGGGAAGAAGGGGTTAAAGGACATAGGGGTTGTAGCTGGAAAAAGATAAAAGCCATACATTATCCTCTAGACACTCACCCTATGGTCCTGAGAGAAATGAAACATTTCTCCACAAAAATCAAGGACCTGTAAAATAAAACACATAATTAATAAATGCCCACTAGTTGAAGGAATGCATTTTGTTGTGTCTTTTACTTTCCTTGCACATGACACTCTGTGTGTTCCTAGATTCAAGCGGCATTGTGGTGCTCCTTACTTTCCATTGCACATAGCACTCAATTCTTTGGACCATAATCAATTAATGGAAAATAAAGGGTATGGAAAAATTTTGCATTGCAAACGAGGATGCAACACACCCTCTACAACGACACCCACAAATGAGAAAATATGAGCCCATCTATGTCAAGAAGCCCCATGTCCAAAATTCATACCCCCATCCACTTCATAGTCTTTTACATGACTTAGAGAGGTTCTTCTTGGGAAACACTCCTTGACTTGGGGAATGACCTACCCAATAGGGCACCATGACAACCCTCCCATACTTAAATTTGGCAAGTTGTATAAGGTCTTTGAGCATTTGTTTATTTTGAAAATGGGGATTTGATGCACATGTTTGGGTGGTTCTTTTTTTAAATATGTCTTACTTGACATGATAGATGTGACTTGTGGAACCTTGGATTTTGCACGTGTTTGTCTTTGCAAGACCTTTCCAGGTGAAATTTTTTCCATGGAGGAACTAGGTCACTTGGACCTTCATAGGGGCTTGAAGCCCACATAATGGATGATGTGCCTCCACTCATGCACACTAGAAAAAAATGAATGTTTCCTTTGGAAGATTTTCAACGACATGAGATGATGACATTGTGTCCCCTTGCACCTAAACGTTGGCCTTGGGAGGCCTAGGATAGCATACCCTACCCATTGACATCACATTTATTGATGGGGTTCTAATGGTGTTTGATGATTATGGTGGGAGATATATACATTGTCAATCACTCTAGCATATGACAAGGTGACACGTGGCCTTTGTAGGCCCAACAACTTTCACCTAGAGGCTCAATGTCTCTCTTTGACACCTAACATCACCCTTTAGGGAATGAAAAGACAGTGAAAAGATATCATTTACTAAGAAGAATTATGATCAAATGTCACAAGCAACTTCTGAATTGTTTAGATAGCATTCAAAGTCAATTATGTAGAAAATTTGTTGCATTTAGATGGTTGTTGCAAACATTTATAACATCAGCAAGAAAGTTAGTGATCTAGGCTAAATTAGCGTTAGATTTAATTAGTAATAGCTTAAGAAAATAGTGTTTGAGTGTTTGATCAACCTTCCAACAAAAGAGAGACAAAAGACTAGTGCCTTTAGGGTTTATGGAATCAATTATATCAACACATTAAATTGGAGAGACAACAATGATTATACTTGTCTAAAAGATAACAAGGAAGCTTGAGAAGTAGTACCTTAAGTTCTCAAGCACCAAGCCTCAAAGAGAAGGTTCAACTAGGGAGCAGGCACTTCTATGCCCTAGTGATTTCTCCTATCCTTAGACTCTTCAAAAATATTTAATGCAATAAGAACTATACAAAGCTTCTAAAGTGCTATCACTTTAGGGCTCTAGAAGTTTGTGTAGACAAGATCTTCTTAAGAAAAACTAGAAAAATAAAGAGCAAGAAAGAAGGACATTATGTTTCTTACTCCTAGGGTTTTAAGCAAGCAATTTCATAATCTTACATATGAACAAGTAAACATACTATAGACATTTATCATGAAATGAAAATTGCAGATTTACTTACTTCACCGAGAATAATCAAGCACAAAAACCCTAGATTTGCAAAATTTCACCAAGAAATTATCCAAAATCCATCCAAAATAGCCTCCAAACAAGTGTGCCTTGGTAATTTCATCCAATAACCCCTTTAGGGAAAAAAATTCAGTCCTCCCACTTGTGAGAGGTGAGTTTTCATGAAAAAATGAAATTATCCAATCATATTTATATGGGAAATCCTGGCTAATTTACCCAAAAGTTGTATCTTTTCACAAAACATAGCCTACATGTCAATTTGGCTCTTAAAATTTACAATTAAATTATTCTCACAAAATAAAACCCTAAGAGGGTGACATCATCCTTCCTAGGGTGATGTTATGCCTTCTCCATGAAGCATTGAGGTCATATAGAAAAACATTGGGCATCCAAAGGCCCTCCTACATGCCACACGTCCCAGAACTATAGTCTAACCCCTCCAAGTGTCTAACCATAGCCGTAGGTGACACCATGGGATATTAGAGGGACATATAAGGCCTCCAAAGGCTAACGTCCATGTGGGGGAGGGTGGAATCTCATCATCTGGGCCTACCAGGGTGCCTCCAAAAGAAACATCCTCTTCCTTTGTTGTGCAAACTAGTCATCATGATCATGATCTTTCCCCGAGTCTAGGATCTCTGCATCCATCCTTGGGATCCAAGCCCTCATGAAGGTATTAACTCATCATCTCCTCATGAATACCTATCCACTGAGTAAAGTCCTATAAAGACAACAAGTACACCCTTCAGGGGTCCATGAGTCACAAGTATCATAGAAAGAAAATCACATCCAATAATTAAATTACCCAAACATGTGCATCAAACCCACCTTAACCCAAAACACATGCTCAAATATGTTATGAAATTAGACAAGTTAGGTTTGGAAAAAGGGTCTCAGGGTATCCTATTGGGTTAATCCCTCTTAAGTTTTCGATGTTTCCCAGGTGGAGTCTAGTCCAAGTCATGCAAGTGTATGAGTTGGCATGGGGTAAATATTTGGGCATGGGGTGCATGTGATAACAGGGAAATGTAGACTCTTACCTATGGGTGCCTTTGTGGAGGGTGAGTTGCACCTTGTCATGGATGCAATTGTTTCCTAGCCCATTCATTGCCATTTATTTTTATATTTATTTCTTTTGATCATTTTCCCTTGTGCTACAAGGGAATAGTTGAGGGCCAATATCCTGGCTTGATGACCAGAGGTGACAGTGTTATCCACAAACACTTCATGGAAATGAGAAGGATGGCTCATAATGAGATCCCCTTTCTCTAATTTATGCCACAAAGAGACACTAACCTGGTTTGGTGACCAGATAGGTGGTAATTTCATACCGCTACATGTCCATGGTCATAATAGGTCAGCTCGTGATGAGACCTCCTATCCATCAACTAGTACCTTGAGTGTTTATGTCATCTTGTGGGTCCCCTTTTCTTACTAAGAATATTTTCACTATTTTCTTGGGGATCCTTGGCTGAATCATATCAAATATTTCAAAATTGGATTTTAACTCTTTCCAACTACTTTTCCCCTATGGGCCTTAAGCCCCTTCTTCCCATGTGGTAAGTGTTGAAGGAAAATCTCCCTGCGGACAGGTAGATCTCCTCAAAGAGATAGACTCTTAAATCTAAGACAGAAAGTGCTTATCATGGTCATTGACTTCCTTTTAGATCTATACAAACTAATGTATGAGGAGGAAGGAGAAAAGAAGTACCTTTTACCAGCGTTTGTCCCTGCACGCTCCGAGTTGAGCTCCAATCTTTCGCTCCTCGATAAGCCCTGTAGAAAAACAAAGTACGACTACTTCCTACTCTATCAAGATTAGTCTGAAATAGGTCTTTCTACTAAAGAGACAAATTCATGTGAGATTGAACACGAATTACAAAGAAACAGGCCAAGCAAATTATATTAATGAGGACAAAACATTGCTTACAGCCATAGATGAATTGCAACAGTTTTGTCAAGTCCTCCTTGTCTACCCCTTGCTCAAAAGATCCACAATCCGAATGACGATAGCTTCACCGATTGCTCCCTATGAGATCATAGGTCTCTTGCTTCCAAAATATCTTTGTTCCAGCACCACTTATAAGATCATAAGTTTGGTGTGATTCTCCCCTTTCAGTCCTCCTTTCACCATGAGAAAGCTTGCTTATATAGCCTTGGAGAGGCTTTAACCACTTGAGATATCCTTGGGGAAGTTGAGGATTTTCCTCCTTCAGTTGAGGATCTGCCCTAAGATCATGGATGGACAAGGGATTCGAGCTCAACTGCCTTCTAAGAATGAAAAGATCCTTCCCCCATTCATCTCAACAACTCAATTGCTACCTAAAATAGGTAGCGCTCCCTCAAAAGGGCCATCAGAGCGCTGTAGCGCTCCCCAGTAGGCTTAAGGGGGGCGCCAACACTCCTAAAGACACCAGCGCTCCCTCAAAAGGGCCAAAGGAGCTTTATAACGCTCCCGGATAGTGTAAGAGGGAGCACCAGCGCTCCCAGAAGAGGTATAGGGGAGCGCTCTCCTCCAAAACTTAGTTTTTGAGGTGCTTTCAAATGGCAAAAGGTTTGTAGGCCTGCTGACTTATTTCTCCTCTTCCAAATCAAGTGTTTGAGGTGTTTCAAATGTCCTTCTCATGTCGTTATAGGCACAACATAGGCATGATGCCAGTATGTTTTCTTTAACACTTGCGACACTTGTAAGCAAAATACGACACTTGCGGCCTTTGTAATGACGACACTTGTGACACTATCAAAGTGAGTATTTTTTATGTGTAACAGATTGCCCCCCAAAGTATGAAGTTAGAAGATAGGAACTGATAACTGAAATTCTTTTTAGACTTTCAAGCAAGGGTATAGACACAGAGAACCTGAAAAAATCTACACACAAACATCCAACAAATATTATGACATGTTTCAAACCCCAAGGCAGGCATACCTATGCTTGGGTGATCAAGACTTGCAAAATATGGCCGCCATAAAATACATCGCGGATCCATAATTGTATTGATAAAAAGGTATAGCCACCGAGGATACAGTGTGGATCTATACTCTGATGACCTGAACTGATTGTATCCACAAAGAATACACAGTGGATCTACGAGATGATAAGACATAGCCACGACCAATACAAAGTGGATCTATGTAACAGTATATGTGTCATTGTTCAAGAGAAATTCCTTCGTAACCTGGGCAAATTACATATCAAAGTGATCATTCAACCCAGGGTCTTCTTACCGATCTCGATGTAGTACGAATCTAACCATGTGAATAGATGTCTTGATGTCGAACATGGCAGAAACCACTTGATTACCGGTCAATGATGTAAACTGTTAACAAGCGCGAGGGAAATCACCGTTAATGTC
Source organism: Picea engelmannii (assembly GCA_009831015.1). NCBI lineage: Eukaryota > Viridiplantae > Streptophyta > Pinopsida > Pinales > Pinaceae > Picea > Picea engelmannii. The sequence continues at coordinate 56,163 of ML780077.1, read as the reverse complement.
AGTGATTCCCAAGGTACCCTAGTACATTCCAACGAATGTGAATGGATGAGCTGGAGTCGAACATCCGTGGAATCATCTGATCAGAGGTCAATGTTGTAAACCCACTGTCGGACGTGAGGAGGCCTGCCATTGAGGCATGCAGGTCCCAAAGTACTAACTGGTTTCTAAGTCTAGTTCCTGGATAATGTGTTGAAGTCAACAGGAATAGGCTCGTCGAAGGAGGGCCTTGATGTATACCCCATCAACGACACGAAACAGACACAAAGATGTAATTGGTAGATCAAATGAACATGGACTGACATGAGTATTGAGACAATATATTTGTGATGGCTAACTCTCGAGGTGGATACTTCCCTTGAACACTGAGGCACGACAGCAGAAACATGACATGGACCAAAACTTGATAATGCAATGCATGCTGTGACTGACATCAGGTGACCCAAAGGAGTGGAAAAAACTCAAAGGATTGGCTCAGTGCAGAGGTTCAGCGGATTATAATGCGTGCAAAAGACAAAGTGTCATGTTCAAGGGTGACTCTAAGAGTTACTTGGTAATGTTCTCAAAAAACTGCTTGGCTTGCTTCTTTCAATTTTTCCCCCATCCAGATAGACAAGTACCTCTTTTTAATTTAACGAGCTCAAGGAGGATAACACATGCTCGATAAAACTCACCTTTGGTAAGTTCCTCTTCCTTTGTTTAACGAACTGGAAGAAGTAAGGGTTCGATCCCATATGGGCCTGTCGATGTTTTGTTTAGCGAGTCCAAAGACAGAAAACTCGAAGGTTTTTCATGATTATAGAGTTTGGAAAAACACTTAAAAGAGAACTCTCTCAGTTCCTTTTTCGTAAAGTAGTCTGACGAGATCGAAAAAGAGATAAACTATCGCTCAACAAACATTTTCTTCAAATACTTTAACGAGCGTGAAGAAAACAAGGTCGCTCGGTAATATTTTCATCTTTAGAGAGTCTAAAAAGAACTTAAAGATGACTCCAATGTTGTCATTTTTCGTAATGTTAGTCTCGCGAGGCCGAAAAATAGATAAACTACCACTCGAAAGACGCCCTTTCGACCCTTTTAATGAGTGTGAAAGGAAGCAAGATCACTCGGAAATATTTTCATGTTTAGAGAGTCTGAAAAGAGCTTAAAGGAGACTCCAGGGGGTTCATTTTTCGTGTATCCATACAGGTCCGAAAAAGAGATAAAAGTCTACCTAGATTCATTCTCATGTATTTATGAGCATGAGAAAGAACAAAGACTAAGCTCGGTATGCCCCCATCTTGAAAGCTAGTGGCTTAACTCCAAAAAGATCATCAAAGGCTAGAGACATGCCCTCCAAGCTTCAATTCATGCACTGATTTTGATGTTGTCACCAATTTCGCTAGTAGATGAGAAAAAGGAGAAGGGTGGATGAAAAGAAGGTTCAAGAGAGGTGACTGTTTCATTTTTTAATGAGCTTGACATAGGAAAAGAACTATGCTTAGGGCCTCTATTTCATTTTTTAGCGAGCTTGCCACAGAGAAGAGAAACTATGCTCGTAGTTTCGTCTGGATTATGGCTTCCAAGAGGACGATGCTCTGGAAGGGTACCATGTCAAGGGACAAAACTCGGTCATGGATTCTAAGAGATCTTTGTCGGATGGAAGAGAATCACTCTGGAAGGATCACATGTCGAGGGTCATGACAGGGGTAAGGAGATCAGGGTCCAATAACCCTACCGAAGAGATCACCATGTCAACTACCGGATCCAAATCGTCGGAAGTTGAAATCATGGGAGACAACGCCACATAATTGATATGCGGTGAGGGTGATATTGTCTGCATATAAGAACCACTTAGGGAGGTAACCCAGTCAGGGCCGATGAATGAAAGTTGATCAATAGTCACAATTCTTCCATTGTGAGGAAAAGATATCACACGGAAAAGAGTGGATACAATAGCTTTCATGGAATAGACATAATCCCGCCTAAGGAGTAAAGATAAATCCAAGGGGTCTCAGACTACCATGACATCGATAAAGACAGTTTTCCCTCCCAAAGTTACAAGAAACTGAGGAAGGATCCCTAAAGGTTGACTAGTTCTTCTGTTAAAAGCTAACAGATTTTGTGTAACCGGCGCAAGCTAAGAACAACCCAAAGCATGCCAAGCAACAGAGGACAAAATACTAACGGACGCACCTTCATCTACCAGCATTTGAGGAACGTCCCAACCACAAACCTATACTGTAATATGAAAAGGAATGTGAGAGGGAAAACGAGGTCTAGTTAGCGCACCCCAATAAAAAAGGATGGTCTCATTACTTGGAGGGGGTTTCGCAGGAGAACGAGGAATGCCCCCCAGCACGGTAGAGTTTGTATTAACGAGAAAAACGTGGGCAGTATCGAGTTTACTCTCTAGAGGGAGAGTAGGATCGATCAATGGTGGACTTGAATCGACCGCTTTGTCACTCTTCAGAGGAAGAGTGGGATTGACTGGGGATGTAACCAGACAAACCACTTTGGAACTCTTCGGATGAAGGGTGGGACTGACCGAAGAAAGGACTGGATCAGCCACTTTGGCATTTCTCAACGGAGGAATGGGATCAACCAATGGCGAAATTGGATCGACCACTTTGGCACTCTTCAGAGGAAGAGTGCGACTGACCGAGGAAGGGACTGGATCAGTCAATTTGACATTCCTCAATGGAGGAATGGGATCGACCAATGGAGAAACTGGATCGACTACTTTGGTTTCATTCTCCAAGGGAAGAATGGGGTCTATGGGTGGAAATAGATCAACCGCGTTGGTGTCACTCTTTAACGGGAGAGTGGGATCGACCGAGGATGAAAACAGATTGACCACTTTGGTGTCACTCTTTTGATGAAGAGTGGGGTTGATCGATGACAGAACTGGATCATGTAACGACCCTTAATTATTAAGATGATTAATTTAATAAATAATCCTAAAAAAAATTTAGCTAAACTATAATTATTTATTAAATAACCTTAACTAATTATTTGTTATTAATTAGTTATTCTTGATTATGATTAATTTAAGTATAATTAACTCTTTAATCAATATGGTTAATGATTGATTTAATTATTAATTAATTAATTAATTAATAAAGTATTAAAT
>ML780077.1:24148-52875 GCA_009831015.1 Picea engelmannii | reverse complement strand
CTACGAGAGTGGAGAAAGGATTTTGGGGAGAGCTTTGAGTATTGGACAGAGTGGAATTTACAGTGCACCGGGGGGCTGCTGGAGGTTTTGGGCTCGGAGGGCTAGGATATCCATTGATATCCTAGGGCTAGGCGCTACTAGTCAGCAGGGAGGTTGGTTTTGGGTGGTGTCCTAAGGAGAAAGCTAAGGAAGCAAGCGGCAGCATCAGATTCAGGTTAGAGTTATGAATTGTTTTGAATTAAATTTGTTATTAAATTTTATGACTTGAAATATTAGATTGCGAATGTGCTAGATTAAGTAATTTTTAAATTTAACTGTAGTGTTGTAATTTAATGGTTGCTTAAATTAAATTAGAGCATTACAGATCAGCTACTTGGGTTCGTGGTTCAATCGAGGAGGAAACTAGATTGACCACCTGATCAACCAGACTGACCGGGGATGGAACCGGATTGACCAGTCCATCAACCAACGATGGGTCGGAGGAAATCTTATGATAACCTTTTGGAAGTTGAAGTTTTTCCAAAAGAGAATAAGCCTCATCCATGCGAGGACAAAGGTGAGAGTAATGATTACCTTTACATAACATGCAAGGGAACTTGACAGTTTTCTTCTTCTTACCAACTTGAACATCACTAGTTGACGGGGTATCATCGACATGACCGACAGAGACTGATGGCGTGGAGGGCCACATTTCTAAGACCTGGGTAAGACTGAGGCAATCCCTCAGAAAGTGGTCACCCTTACAAAGGCTGCAAGGGAATTTGGGTTTTGGATTCTTCATTTTAATCTTGTTGACCTCATCAGCACTCTCAGTACTATTAACAGTAACTGGTTTCTTAGAGCCAACATCTGATGTTGTTGGGGCCTTTGTCCTTTTCAGGTTCTTCTTCTTCTTCTCTTTCTGTTTCTTCTTCTTCTGATCAACCTGGCTACTTGATTTAGAGCTTTCACTAGGCGAAGAATGAGAAATGGAAGGAGACTTGATGGGCGAAGAAGGTGAAAAGTCGACATGAGGTTGATGTGTGGGTGGCGTATTGATATCCAAAGTATTAGGTGCAACTGAAACATTGGGAGGATTCGGGATCACTGGAGTGGGGAACAACCAAACTGGTAATCCAATAGTGAGTCCTGGAAAACTCAGTGTGGCAACATATGGAGGACCAAAGTTTCCAAACGAAGGAAAGGTATAAGGTTCCCCAGGAGAAGGGGTTCCTCCATTGGTACTCCAAGGATTTGATGCCATTAACACTAACTTGACCTAAGGTCCACTAAGTAAAACAAACAACACATGCTATGAATCTGAGAAGTAATCAATCAAACAAACCTTCCTATGATGAAACCACTAGTTGGTGATGAAATCCAACATCGCGAGATCAAAATAGGAAGGGGAAGGGATAGAGCGGGTGGATTAGTTATGTTGGCGACCTGCTTTATGGACTTACGCCTTGGTGCAAGCTTCCACGCAGTAATTGTGGATTTACCCTCCAAGGAGCCCAAGTGAGTTTGACCAACGTCTGTTCCAGGTACAGTGAGACTTCCCTTCACCGTCACCTTGTGTGAGACCCTAAAGATTATGGCTACTAAGGTCACCAATTCGTAGTCAGCCCCTGGGCGGGTACAGTTGACAGTCCAATCGAAACGTATGGGCAGGATAACAAGTCTGAAATCAACCCAAAAGGCTCCCACACATAATCATGGGTATACCTTCCAGTGACCCCCAATTTACGATCCGACCACTACAACCGGTTGGGCCACGGAGGGATAATCTCCGTAACGCACCCGAATGTGACCTCGTGCGTAACCCCTGTGTGAGAGGGGGATCCCAGCAAGCCAATACGACAATTGGATTTGACTCTCCCTACCGCAAGATACTAAGTTTGTTCGATATCTTTGGAAAGTTATCCTTTCAACCTATTCCAAAGCCCTACACCTTAAACTAATGTAGGTTTTCTAACAAAGATGTAAAAAGTCTGATAAATTTTAGTTAAGCGTTGATTTTAATGGATGTTATTTACTCAGAGGGTGTACGAAAGTGAAACTGATGAAATGATGACTCAATTCCAAAAAATATGCATGAAATATGATAAGCAATCGTTTCTTTTCAATGAATACCTATTTAAGGGAAAGAGGAAGAGTTGTTTTCACTATCAAACACTTGATAAGGAATGTCCTCAATCAATTTTGTTCTCAATCAAATCCAATATGATGCTACAACATTTCAGAAATGCAAACTAATCATTAAGATGTACTTTTGTCGTTTTCATGCGAATGATGATCAATTCAATGAAAAACTTGTCCTGCCAACTACCCTTTCAAATCAAGGAGATTCGGACAAGAAAACGTAGATTTCGCACAAACAACACACCCTTTTGCAATCAAACAAGAGAAAGAAAACCAAAAATGAAAAAGGAAGGAGAAAGAGATTGGATCAGATGACCTCAAAGAACCAAATGAGAAGAGTTACAGACTTCTAATGTCCTTCACTAGAGTTCTCGCTCAGTCGGATAGGAGAGAAGAAAGCAAGGGATCGATTTCAAGATCTCAACAGCAAAAACTCAAAAAAATAGTGAAGAAGGGCATAAAATATGAACAACAAGGTGTTTAATTCTCAGGAGAAAGCATGTCAAAAGTCAAAATAAGAAGCATTGAATCACAAGGCAGCTCAACAAGTGAAGAAACAGGGTTTTTAACCTCAAAAATGCAATTTTTGAAGGGATTTTGTGAAAACAGGGGATGGCGCTCTGGTGTAAGGGACAGCAGGGTGTTATAAATCTCTTTCCAACACTCTACGGGAGCATTGGCGCCCTGCTAACAGGGCAGGGGAGCGTTGGTGCCCAAAAACTCACAGAAATGTCCAAAAAACCTTAAATTTCAGTCAAATTTTGACAAACAAGCTGAGTGTGATGGGGTAAAGAGTCAATCATCATACGAAATCAAACATATGAAATGAAGGAGATCTGAAAATAATCAGAGTGTAAGGCAAGGTCTATGAGGAAGATCAAAATTAAAAGTTTGATTCGTTCCCCAGCAGAGTCGCCATTTTCTGTTGAAGGAAAATCTCCCTGCGGACAGGTAGATCTCCTCAAAGAGCTAGACTCTTAATCTAAGACAGAAAGTGCTTATCATGGTCACTGACTTCCTTTTAGATATATACAAACTAATGTATGAGGAGGAAGGAGAAAATAAGTACCTTTTACCAGCATTTATCCCAGCACGCTCCAAGTTGAGCTCCAATGTTTCGCTCCTCGATAAGCCCTGTAGAAAAACAAAGTACGACTACTTCCTACTCTATCAAGATTAGTCCGAAATGGTCTATCTACTAAAGATACAAATTCATGTGAGATTGAACACGAATTAGAAAGAAACAGGCCAAGAAAATTATATTAATGAGGACAAAACATTGCTTACAGCCATAGATGAATTGCAACAGTTTCGTCAAGTCCTCCTTGTCTACCGCTTGCTCAAAAGATCCACGATCCGAATGACGATAGATTCACCGATTGCTCCCTATGAGATCATAGGTCTCTTTCTTCCAAAATATATGTGTTCCAGCACCACTTATAAGATCATAAGTTTGGTGTGATTCTCCCCTTTCAGTCCTCCTTTCACCATGAGAAAGCTTGCTTATATAGCCTTGGAGAGGCTTTAACCACTTGAGATATCCTTGGGGAAGTTGAGGATTTTCCTCCTTTAGTTGAGGATCTTCCCTAAGATCCTGGATGGACAAGGGATTCGAGCTCAACTGCCTTCTAAGAATGCAAAGATCCTTCCCCCATTCATATCAACAACTCAATTGCTACCTAAAATAGGTAGCGCTCCCTCAAAAGGGCCATCAGAGCGCTGTAGCACTCCCCAGTAGGCTTAAGGGGGGCGTTGACACTCCTAAAGACACCAGTGCTCCCTCAAAAGGGCCAAAGGAGATTTATAACACTCCCAGACAGTGTAAGGGGGAGCACCAGCGCTCCCATAAGAGGTATAGGGGAGCGCTCTCCTCCAAAACTTATTTTTTGAGGTGCTTTCAGATGGAAAAAGGTTTGTAAGCCTGCTGACTCATTTATACTCTTCCAAATCAAGTGTTTGAGGTGTTTCAAATGTCCTTCTCATGTCGTTATAGGCACGACATAGGCACGATGGCAGTATGCTTTCTTTAACACTTGCGACACTTGTAAGCAAAATGCGACACTTGTGACCTTTGTAATGATGACACTTGCGACACTATCAAAGTGAGTATTTTTTATGTGTAACAGTAAGGTACAACCCTTCCTAGTGTATCCAATCTGAATTCCCAAAAAGAAAGGGTATATGGAAGGAATAAAATGGAAAGTGGTAAGTATGGAGGGAATGGAAGATGATTTTTCAAAGATCCACCCAGTAGCAACCCATCCTAAAGGGAAATCAACTTACTAGAGAATTGTGTCACCCTTCCAAGTTTGAATGAGGCAAAGAGCATACTTTCCAAGAAAACGTCATGAAATGAATAAGGATTCAATACAACATGATCAAGTGCTTAAAAAATCAGAGTGATACCCAAAATCATTACCTCATGGAGCAAGACTCACTGCTACTTTAGGACCAGGTTGGTGTGATGGACGTTGGTGATGGCAATATGTGGACTACTATTGAAGAAAAGAGGGGCCCTCTGGGACTATGCTTAGGTATTTCGACTCTCAAAACTCCATGTATAGAACTTGTGGGCCTCAAGACACGATCTCCTTAGTTATCCCTAGGCTAGGGGATAACATCTGGCTCCAACTCGGGGACATGTGCTCACCGTAGAGCGCATGAGAACCTCAGCATCTTTAGTATGACTTGTTCCTGCTAAATCTCAACAAAATATATTAGTAACATATAGGGTGGTTATATCACCCCTTGTTCATATATGATACAAAAATTGAAGTAAACAAATTTAATCATGAGCATACATATGTACATAATGAAACTACAACTATGCTAACATGATATGAAATGGTATATACAATGGATGAAAAATTCCTACCTACCTATACTTACATGTTGGTTGAATGCTAGGTGTATTCATATAACCAGTGAAACCATCCCATCAATATCTCATAACACCTGCCTTTGTGCTTCATCATAAACCAAAGAAATGACAAGTTAAGCACACAAATAACATGAGTTAGAGCATGTATCATATCATAGGAAATCGTAAAGTATAGATCATGGAGGCAGGAGGGAGGGAAATTTTTTTGCCAAGTTACACTTCTAGGAAAGTGCTCAATCCATCTCAGAAAGGGATCGTGAAAATTAAAAGACTCAAAAGACTGACTCAAAGAGTCTGAATGTTGGATAGCTTGGAAGTCATCACATCCTGAGGTCTGAGAAGGAACTAGAAAGAACCTAGAGGATGATTGTAAACTTCTTAGGGGAGAGTTGAATGATTGAGATAATAAGATTCTTCTTAAGGAATTCAACCTACCCTTGAATTCTAAAAGAAGGCTCTACCTTAGAGAAAACTTGGTACAAGAGACATGTTCCCCAACTATATCCTTAGTGACATAACGAGGTAAAATAATAGGAGGGAGATGGAAAACCTTGTCACAAGTATCTTGCTTCAGGAAAGCAACGTCCTCACCCTTATCAAGATCTGAGAACAATGATGGTTGATAATATTCTTCATAGAATAAATACAATTTCTCAAAGGAATATTCATCAAAATCCTCAAGGTATAATTGGAAATCGTCATGAGAACATTGCACTAGGTCATCCTTGGGTGTTTGGAAAATATATGTAACCATACCATCTCCTTGTTTCCACATGTCAGAATTATTAGTAACCTCATACAATAGTTGTAAAGGCAACATTTGGAGATGTCCTTCCATATCATAAATGGTATATTTATTAGAACCAAACACATCCCATTTGTGTCACCCAACATGTATGAACTCATCAATATTATCAACCATGAAATTACCTTTATCATAACATGAAGGGTTTAGTACATCCAAGGATTCACTTACTTCTTCACCTTTTGAATCATAGAATAGGGTATCATCCAAAATATGAAAAAGAAAGTGATTAACCTCATTCTCTTCTTCTTGTGTAGGAGGGATAGGATCATGGATGGATTCATTAGAGGGAGGAGTACACATTAACACTTCATCATCATATTTGATATCTTCTGTCTCTCACTCTTCAACCAGGTCCTCATTATCTTCAGTAGAATCATGAGTAAATTCTTTCTCTTCCTCATGGGATTGGTAACCTCCTTCATAAATATCTTCTTCTGTATTGTAGGGTTCTTGGCATTGATCATGGTATGCACCCCTAAGATATTCTACAATCTTAGTGGTGAATCTTGTTAATATTATGGTAGTTGCGGGAGGTATTTACCTCCACATGTAAAACTGACGAGAATAGAATATTCTGGGAAGAAAGAAGAAACCCTATTGAGTTGGCTAATAACCCTAGAAGACAAGTCGGCTCAATAGACACCTAGAATGAGAAGTCGACCCAGGAAGTTAGCCAGAATCAGTATAAATATAGGAATCCAGTCTTCATTTTGGCAGGCATTCTCAGAATTGCAGAGCATCACTTGTGCGCACTACAGTTGCCTAGTTTTCTGTGCAAGTTTGGAGAAGAGCTTTCGTCGCAGCTACTACAGCTAGAAGATTACGTTTTGGCTTGGACTATATCTTGGTTATGGTTTGGAATATTTGATCAGCTCTTGTTTGGTGCGCTATCCTTGGGGAAAGGTGTGCTACCCTTTGTTTGGCTATCTAGCCTAGGGTTTACTTCCAGAGTGATTCTCTATCAAGGTTAAGGTGCTCGGAGGGTGGCTTCGGCCTATGGTTAGGTGACAATACTGATATTGTCGATCGTAAAATGAGAACATCCATTATATTCTAACAGTTTATGGGCCCACACCTCCTTCATTCAGTCTAACCGCTGAAAGGAAGCATAGCCATAAGGATATTAATCTCGTTGAAGAACTGTCACTAGGGTTTCTAGCAGGAGCAATCACCAAAGCACTGTCGCTAGGGTTACTAGTAGGTGCAGTTGCAGAAACCCTCATCCTCTCTTTGAGGCAACTTAAGTGAAGGGATTGACCTAATTTCCAGATAGACCAGTGTACCCTAGCCTAATGCATCTCCTGGTACTCTCAGCAAGCCAAGACGTCAAGTTTGAGTTTTTGGTCAAATATAGGGTTGACCAAGTAAAAGAATCCATGACCTACTCCATGAAGTCAAAAAATAAGTTAGATGGAGCTTCTAACTTTAGAGTGTGGAAGACAAGTATTTACCTCATCCTTTCCAAGAATAAAGTGTTGGATATCGTGAAAGGAAAGATCGTGAAACCAGAGTTTGAATAAGGAAAAGAGAAAGAACCGTAGAATGTTGCAGTTATGGAAAAGTTCAAAGAGGGTGACATCAATTCCATGAGTATCATAGTGGAATCTATAAAATACCACTTGATACCCTACATCTCCCATCTTGACTCATCAAAGAAGATGCACAATTCCCTAACAAACATCTTCTCAGTTAGAAACATTAGACAAGTAATGAGTCTGAAGAATGAGCTCTGTGACATGAAGATGAATGATGATGATAGCATAACATCATACCTTGTGAGAACCTCACAGTTAAGATATCAACTACAAGCTATTGAAGAGATCATTTCAGAGAAGGAATTGGTAAACATAGTACTCAATGGTCTTCCCAAGACATGGGATGCATTTGACGCAATCATGAACACAAGGAAGGAGTATCCTACATTTGAAGAACTTTGGACTTTTTGTGCTCAAGAAGAATCAAGGATCAGTGCAAAAGAGAAACCCCAAAATAAGTACAATGATCAAGCCTTTACAGCAAGATTCAAGAATTTCAAGAACAAAAGGAAGTTTGGTTCAAGGAAGAATCCAAATCAAGAGAAAGACATGTTAGAAATACAATGCTTCAACTCTCGAAAGTATGGTCACTACAAGAATCATTGTCCTAAGATAAAGAAAAGGAAGGCAACACATGAAGCATCAGTTGCCAAAGAAAAGGAACCTACAAAGAAGACCATGCAGGATAAAACAGACTTGTTCTTCTAAAAGACAAGGTAACAATACTCTTCTTAGTTCTTGTACATATCTTGTTTGCATAGTCTTTGTACATATCTTGTATATCTATCTCTTAGAAGATAATATGTTCCAAGAAGAACTATACATATGGAAGAACAAACAAGATAAGGATTGCTATCATTATATAAGTCAGATAATACACATGAAAGGATAAAATACATCAAACAAATCATGTGGAAGTTATTACAAGATAAGCTGAAATCATAATCAATCTTGAAGAAAATAAGAAGAAGAAAAGACAGAAAGAATTCAGCAATCAAGAGGAAATTGGAGAAAGACTTATGACACTTTGCAGAAGACAATAAGGATGCAAACGGAAGCATGGAATCTATTAGATGGAGGGAGTCGATTATATATTTCCAAAAGAAAAACATACACTCATACATGAAGAAAGGATTAGGATGGAGCTAATCCTATGATCCATTGAAGATGATGAAGTATATATCCATGGTAGAAGCCATGAAAGGCAGTATGTGTTCAATTTGACCTTAGAATAAGTCTTCTTCGAAGAGAAGCCTTAAAGTATCCCTGGTTGTCCATCCACATCCGTGATCCTATGATGAAAGGAAGAAGTGGAATATTTAGGGCATGGAATCTATAAGGGACTCCATGGAGCCAAGAGCTAAAGAAAAACATGAGGAAGAACATGAATATTCCAAGAAAGAAAGAGAAGCCAGAACAACCAGTCATTATATCCAAAATCACAAGATTACCAACCTAATATAAAATAACTAAAAGTAATCAAGCAAAGGAATTGAAAGTTGTGATGAAGAACAGTGTATATGAATGCAAGCATTGCAAGATCTAGAACTAGAGGTTCTCCCAGATGGAGGGAAAAGACTATGATGATTACTTGTTCCAGTAAACCAGACATACCTCTACATGAGTCATTATATCATCTGTGATATCCATGGGTTGGATTTCTACATTAGATGAATGTAAAGACTGTTCTCCAGAGCAATTGAACAAAGAGAGTATGAAGAGCAACCTCAAGGCTTTGAGGTATACCAAAAAGAGACCCTTGTATGCAGATTGAAGAAGACAACTTGGTCGAGAACCTCCAATACACAGCAGAAGCATGGTGAAGATTTTCTATAACAGAGATATTGTATCAGAATTATTACTCAGAAGATCAGGATGATGGATTGTCAATCCATGAAAAAGATCTCATGATGACAGAAGAAGTGTCACATGGATATGTTCTAGTTTGACCCTTGCCACGATGTTGTGAGCTAGCAGGAACCAAAGAGGAATCCAACAATGTTATACTTTATTGATCAGAGATATATGAAGCCTTCAGAGAAAACCAATATTCCATACCAAAGTACATTTGAAATCAAGCATTACATTATCCATGATGAAGTCCAGAAAGAATAAAGTGATTCTCCAATACATATCTCCACAGATGAGCAGATAAGCAAACATTTTGGTAAATCTTTTGTCCAAGATGAAAGAGTTTGTGTACTCAAGCTGGAGCTCGTGGAGACAACTTCCTTATTGAAAAAGGAAGAATCCCAGGTTAGGAGGGAGCATTGATGTTTTATTTATTGATGGACAGTCATTTTTCAGTTCAAAAATGGTCCAGGATGAGCAGTTCCTTTCCATTTCAGAAAGTGGTTTGAGATTTCTGACGGACATGCATTTTCCAGTTCAGAAAATGGTCCAGATCGAATGGTCATTTTCGTAATGAAAATGGTTCGATGGATTGTTGATGCACCATAGACAATGATTTCCCATTGTGGTTTACATGGGGAATGGTCTAGGGTAGTCTCTCTTCTTGAGGGTTACTCAAGAAGACTAGCCCGCCTCACCAGATAGTGATTTCCCATTGTGGTTAACATGGGGAATGGTATGTTTTGGAGGTTGGTGCAGGACATTCATTTCCTTAGGAAATGGTTCGGATAGTCATTCCTTAGGGAAGATTCATTATCTCCAGGTTGCACTTTGTTTAGTGCTGGAGGAATGGTCCAGGTTCAACAATCAGGGACAGACATTCCTTAGGGCGGACTCATTCTCTCCAGGTTACACTTTGTCTAGTGTCAGAGGAATGGCCCAGGGTGGGGAATGGTCCAGGCTCAGAAATCAGGACAGTTATTCTTCCTTTATTTAGAAGAATAGTCCATATAGCTCACTATTGATGTTTGACATTCTGAGGGAAGATGCTCTTCCAAGATCTCACAGATGTGAGTGGAAGAATGGCCCAGATAATTCAGTTTATATCATAACATTCTTTCTGTGCAGGTTGATATCATATGATTGTTATGAAGATTGTATGTCTCTAGACAGTATATGTATGCTACTGTGGTGGATGTGTTCCACTGTTTGTGACTATACGTCACTGATCAAGTACCTATGTGCTACTTGGTGTGGTAGTGTACCATTGGATTGTAGTTGTGTACTACTATGGATAGACATAGTTGTGTTCTATTGAATGATATTGTTCTGATCGCCTTGAAGACTATCAACAGTGTTGAAAATGATTATCAGTTAGATGGATGATCAATGGACAGAGATTTCCCAGACGAAAAATGGTTCACGACATTTATTTTTCTAGGACATATGTCCAGATTAGAAGAATGGATCTTGTGTCACTCTGTGCTATGAGTGACTTATCCAGCATCATGTCTAATTACTTAGATAGAGTATGGTTTTGAGAGATGATATAGCTGATGATACTGCTGGTGATGATGATGCTCATGATCTAGTCATGAGATAGTCTATACAACTATGTTGATGCTACTGAGTGAATGGTGTGTTTGTGCTCAAGACCATTACCTATAATACCTCCCTAGCTACGAGGGAGTGTTAATATTATGGTAGTTGCGGGAGGTATTTACCTCCACATGTAAACATAACGAGAATAGAATATTTTGGGAAGCACGAAGAAACCCTAATGAGTTGCTAATAACCCTAGAAGACAAGTCGGCTCAAGAGGATAATTGGTATTAGGTTATTAGCCTACAAGAGAAGAAGTCAGCCAGAAGAAATAATATATACTAAGTAAATAGACACCCAGAATGAGAAGTTAGCCCAGGCAGTTAGCCAGAATTAGTATAAATATACGAGGCCAGTCTTCATTCTGGCAGGCATTCTCAGAATTGCAGAGCAGTACTTGTGCGCACTGCAGTTGCCCAATTTTTTGCGCAAGTTTGGAGGAGAGTTGTCGTTGCAACTGCTGCAGCTAGCAGATTACGTGTTGGCTTGGACTATCTCTTGGTTATGGTTTGGACTATCTGATCAGCTCTTGTTTGGTGCGCTATCCTTGGGGAAAGGTGTGCTACCCTTTGTTTGGCTATCTAGCCTAGAGTTTGCTTCTGGAGTGATTCTCTGCCAAGGTTAAGGTGCTCGGAGGGTGGCTTTAGACTATGGTTGGGTGACAATAGTGATATTGTTGATGGTAAAACGAGCACATCCATTATATTCTAACAAATCCTTCGTCCTCTAGGGTTATTTCGATATTTTGAAGGGAATCCTAATAAGTTTGGAACTGTGGTTTTGCGAACTCAAGAAACCTACTGACGAGATATACGAAAGAGGATATACCCTTTTCTTTGAAAAAACCCTTGATCCATTCTTGTACAAATGATGGCAAGGAAATTATGAACAATTTTATCAGTATATCCTCCCCTTCAAATTCTATTTCACTTATATACTTCAAGAATTCTACAATGTGAGTAATTGGGAGGCCTTTAAATCTTGGACAGTTTTTGAACAATTTTATATCAAAATAATGTGGGTATCCTTGAAAATTTTCAAAATCAATAGACTAATACTCTTTCTTCCAGGGCTCCATGATCCCATATCTTGGAAATATCACAAAGTTGAGAGTAAGGTGGCACCTTGGAAAAGGTAAGTGGAGTTTCCATATAAGCTCTTAAGAATTATCAAAGGGAGTGAGGAAATCACCCTTAGTGGAGTATCCACGCAAGATTTGTAAGATGAAGGCTTTGATGGAAAAGCTTACCGAAAAAGTGTCGTTTAGGAATATTGACTTAGTGTTCCCCGACAACGATTCCAAAGATGTTATCACACAATCTGTACTTTCGCAAATCTCACGACAAGTGAGGGAGATTGGTGTAACAAACAGGATGTCCTATCATTATCACCTCCATAGGAAATCCCCACTTTTTAGGGATGGATAGAATTATAACCCAAGGGAGGCATCCCCAATGACCTAAAGGGATGGGTGAGCTAAAGATAAAGATAAAAGTACCCCCCCCCCTCTCACTGGTCACTCAAGTTAAATATGTCACAAGGTTTATGTCCAAGAAATATGAATCAATTGAAAGTGATGAAGTGTACCATCCCAAAGAAAGACAACATAGAATATATATGGCAATTTCAAGTACAAAAATGGCAGTAAAGATTCAATAGATAGTAAACCAAGTGAAAATATGCTAGCTGATATAAAAATGCAGCAATGAACAATTTTACAACAACAATTAATAAATTGTAACAGTTGTAATAAAAGCTATTTAGAATTACTTGAAAAGATAGTGAAAAGATAGCATTTACTAAGCAGAATTTCAATCAAATGTCATAAGCAACTTCTGAAGTGTTTAGCTAGCATTCAAAGTCAATTATGCAGAAAATTTTCTACAATTAGATGGCTATGGAAAACATTTATAACAACAGTAAGAAAGTTAGCGATATAGGCTAAATTAATGTTAGATTTAATTAGTAATATCTTAAGAGAATGTGTTTGAGTGTTTGATCAACCTTCTAACAAAAGAGAGACAAGAGACTAGTGCCTTTAGGGTTTATGTAGTCAATTATATCAACACATTAACTTGGAGAGACAACAATGATTATACTTGTCTAAAATATAACAAGGTGGTAGCTTGAGAAGTAGTACCTTAAGTTCTCAAGCACCAAGCCTCAAAGAGAAGGTTCAACTAGGATGTAGGAACTTCTATGCCCTAGTGATTTATCCTATCCTTAGACTCTTCAAAAATATTTAATGCAATAAGAACTAGACAAAGCTTCTAAAGTGTTAGCACTTTAGGGCTCTAGAAGTTTGTCTAGACAAGATCTTCTTAAGAAAAACTAGCAAAATAAAGAGAAAGAACAAAGCACTTTATGTTTCTTACTATTAGGGTTTCAAGAAAGCAATTTCATAATCTTACATATGAACAAGTAAACGTGCCATAGACATTTATCACGAAATTAAAATTTCAGATTTACTTACTTCACTAAGAATAATCAAGCACAAAACCCTAGATTTTCCAAAATTTTACCAAGAAATGATCCAAAACCCATCCAAAATAGCCTCCAAGCAAGTGTGCCTTGGTAATTTCACCCAATAACCCCTTTAGGGAGAAAATTTCAGTCCTCGTGTAATACCCTTGTTTCCCCCAGCTTGTAATTAATCATTAATTATGATTACCATGTTATGGAATGTGTAAAATGTAAATGTATTACTCTTTAGATTACCAATGACTAACTGTGGGGGTGAAGCCTTGAAGTACTGGCCATGATATCACTAGAGGAAAAAAAATGAGGAAACTATGGATAGGGTTCATTATGTCAAAATGACCCAAATTTATCCTTGTTGAAATAATAAGCCTCATCCTGATCCCAAGGAGAAATTAGTTAATAAAGGATTGGTGGATGAGAAATAAACTACCCCAATGAATGGGAGCATGGAGGGTCTGGTTGTGGAGATAGAAAACTATCAAGCCGAAGTACCACACAGGGAAATTTTTACTACATGCCCAATGATCCGAATTTATGTAGGAACACAATGAAATACAGAAATACACATAAATGCAAAGATGCAACGGAAATAAGACCTCATTTCATTAATAACAAATGACTGAAATACACTTACAGATAGAATGTAAATAAACTAGCTAGGGCGCTGGTAGCTTATCTCTAAGAAGAGATGTGGCGGATATTGGCCTCTGAACTATGTTACAATGAGGCTCGAAGGCCTATTATTATTGAGAAACAATGGAAAACCCTAAACATCCAAATACCTAACCCTGGGAGATGAAACACCAAGACTATGGGCCCTATTTGGGTAAATTGGTACATCAACTTCTCGAGGACATAACTTTGGCATACGATCTCTGTTTGACGCGCTCAATACCTTGTTAGAAATATCTATCCAAGGAATACAAATTTTGGGTGAGAAACATCGAAATTTGTTCCATGTTGCTCCCCGTTTTCTCAAAAAATGTCGTTTAGGGCCTCAAAATGGCTCTGGAAGTTTAGGACCCGAAAAACTGCTAAAAATAGTAAACTGTGTGGAAACTAAAAAACTGAAAGAAGCAATGGTGGGGTCCCAACTGGAATAGGTAGGTGGCCACCAATATCCACCTAGATCATTCCTCCCCCCTTAGGAAGAAATGGTCCCCATTGCGTTGAGTTCCTCCATGAGATGAGGAAACTTATGTTGAACTTGGTCCCTAGTGAGCCACTTGTCTTGGTGGAGGAGTTGGCCTGCTTTGACAACTCTATATAGCAGTATCCTTTGTTGTCGGGTGCGCTTGATTTGTGTATCCATGATCTAATTAGTTGTGGATTGTTCCATGCAGTTTGGATTTAACTCTCTTGGTGTGAGTTGTTCTGCCATGTTAGATGTGTCTAGTAGAGGTGGAAAGTAGGGCCGAAGGCGGTCCACATTGAACACTGGGTGCAGACCAAGGAATGATGGAATGTTGATCTCAAAGGAATTTTCCCCTACAGCCTTGGTGATGGTGTACGGCCCATATCAAAGCGGGTAAAGCTTGCGGTGGGGTCCAGCGAGGCACTCCTTTTGTAAATGTAGCCACACTTTGTTGCCCACTTGTAAATTGTGTGGCACCCAATGTTGATCATGTCGTTGCTTGTACTTAGGATTGGCTCTGTCCAAGATGCCATGAACCTATTGGTGGATGTGTTGAATGTGCTCAATGAATTTTTTTTCCTTGTCAGCCTCAGATTGGACATGAGTTGAATCTTCCTGGGTAGCCACAAATGGCATGGCTACGTCAATGGAACATAGTGGCTGGAATCCCAAGCCCACCTGAAAGGGGTTGTGGCTGGTTGAGCTATGGAGAAACTGGTTGTAGCTATGTTGTACATAGGGGAGGCTCTCATCCCATGTCTATGGATTCTTTGAGTTGTACATGCGTATAATGTGTATGATCATCTGGTTGATGACCTCTGTCAGGCCATAAGTTTGCGGATGGAAAGTTGTGGACTTGGTGAGCTTGGTGTCTGGCATCGAACAAAGGTTGGACCAAAATGTACTGAGGAACCTGCTATCCCGATCTGAGATGATGGACTGTGGGATCCCAAATTGTACCCACACTCATTCAAAGAAGGGTTTAGCAGTGGTTTTTTCTCTGATATTCTTCTTGCAGACCATCATAATGGACATCTTCGAGAATCTATCGATGACCACAAAAACACAGTCATTGCCATGATTAGTAGAAGGAAGGTTGGACATGTAATCCATAGAGATGGATTCCCAAGGTCAACTGAGACTAGGAAGCGAAGTATAGAGGCCTTGCTTCTTGATGGTCGGTTTGGCAATGGAGCAAGAAGTGCAGGACTTGATGTACTTCCCGACATCCTGTCAAAGGTTTGGCCAATAGAAATAATTTTGCAGTACTGTCACAGTTTTCTCGACCCCGAAATGCCCAGCGACTTGACTGTATTGCGCCTCCAAAATCATCTTGGCACGCTCACTTGAAGGAACACAAAGGTGTCCCAGGTGACATAGCAGGGCATCCTAGAGGTGAAAATTGGGAACTTGCTTACCCTCCAAGAGCGTATTGTATGTGTGGCTGAATTCCAGATCACTTGTGTAGAGAAGCGGCCAATCAGAAGTCTCGTTCCCACAAGAGTTGAGCACAATGGTTAGCGCCACGATGGGTGGTCGACTGAGGCAGTCTGCAACATTATTGGTGTTTCCTTTCTTGTACTTAATGTTCAAATGAAATTTTTGCAAGTATGTGGACCACTTTTGATGGCGATCATTCTGCAACTTCCCTTGTGTCTATATGAACTACAGGGGTTGGTGGTCTGTGTGGATGATCGTTTCCTTTCACAAAATGTAATGCTTCCATTTTTGGCAAGCCTACACAATGGAATACATCTCTTTGTCATAAGTGCGATACTTTCAGACTATGTCAGAAAGTATCTAGTTGTGATATGCCACTGGATGCCCATGTTGAGTAAGGACTGCTCTAATAGCATAGTCAGAGGCATTTGTCTCGATCTCAAATAGTTGTTGCAAGTCTGGTAATGTGAGCACTAGTGTAGAGAAGAGGTGATGCTTCAACTCCCCGAATGCCTTCTGTTGAGATTCAGACCAAAAGAATTTTTCTTTCGCTCCTCCCTTGGTGACTTGACTCAAGGGCCAAGTGATATGAGAGAATCCCAACACGAACTTGCGGTAGCAGTTGGCAAGACCCAAAACACTTCAGAGCTCTATTAGGGTGGTTGGGGTTGGCAATTCCCGAATGACTTGGATCTTTGATGGATCCACATGCACCCCCCGCTCATCAATAATATATCCCAGATACTAAACCTAGATCATGCCAAAATTGAATTTCTCCAAATTGGCACACAAATTTTGTTGTCATAGTGTTTGGAGGACCTGTCGGATGTGGTGGAGGTGCTCTTCCCAAGTCTGGCTGAAGATCAGAATGTCATCCAAGTACAACACTACAAATGAGTTGGTGAATGGCCGAAATATGTCATCCATTATCCTCATGAAGGTTGCAGGGGCATTTGTCAACCTAAAAGGCATGACCAACCATTCGAAAAGGCCCTCCTTGGATTTGAAGGCAATCTTCCACACATCAGAGGGTTCAATTGGTACCTGGTGATACCCAGACTTCAAGTCGATCTTGCTGAAATATTTCTCCCCCTTGAGTTTGTCCAGAAGGTCATCAATCTGTGGGATCGGGTACCTATTCTAGATAATGATCTTGTTCAGTGCTTGATAATCAATGCAGAGTCTCCAAGTCCCATCCTTCTTCTACACCAACACGATCAGGCTCCCACATGGAGATGAACTCGGTTGGATGTGACCTTTCTGCAACAAATATTGAATCTACCTCTTGATTTCTTCATTCTCCAGAACAAAGCATTGATAGATTGGTCCATTGGGCAGCGACGGACCTGGGGTCAAATTGATGGGGTGCTTGACCTAGTAGTGTAGAGGCACCCTTGCGGGGGAGGTGAATATGTCCTCATACTCCTCCATGACCTTATCCATCTGTTGTTGTCATGCATAGGGGCCCTGTCTGGAGGTCATGGCCACAGTATTCTTCTTTCCCTGAGGGCAGATCATCAGGAAAACAAATTTTCTAGTTTTGGAAATGAGCTTACTGCACTATTTTGCAGTAAACAAAGAGATGGTGGTAGGTGGTGCTATCTCTGGTATCCTGTACAACTTATTTCCCAAACTGATAATAACTTCACGAGGCCCGGACTCATACACAGCATGTCGCTTCCACAAGTACGATTGGCCTAATAATACATCAGAAACATCAAGAAGACAAATGTCACACAATACCTCATCCCTGAAGGGCTTGATGTTGTAGGGAAGGAAACACTGTTGGCTGACGCGGAGGTCTCGTCTTTGGTGCAACCACCCGATGGTGTATGGTTGTGGGTGTGTTGTGGTCGGCAAGACCAACTGCTTCACGAACTCTACCGAGATGACGTTCTTTTGGCTCCTGTTGTCAACAATGAACTGCAATGGGGAACCCTTTACCCACATCTTGGAATGGAAGAGATGCTCTGCCTCTTCTGCCTCTTCTGGTTCCTCCTTCTGGATCTTTGTGGTGGCAATGGTGGAATTGTGCTTTGCATCGATAATTTTCTTCCCCCTGTCATTCCCATTATCGGTTTTTGGTTCAAAGTCGGAGCATACATCCGATTCAGAAGCCTTCAACTCAGCTACCAGTGACTGCTTGGCCTGACACTCACTTTTGTTGTGGGTGGAGCTCTTATGGAACTCGCACCACTTCCCCGTGTCCTTTTTTGGATTCATGGTGTTGTTATTTACTTGCAGCTTTGGCGGGTTGTCCTGAGCCGCCCCGCCTTGTCTTGGTCCTTTGTTCTATATTTTGGGGGTACCTTTCCCTTGCTTCTGATTTAGAGACCCAAAGTCTCACTTCTTCTGTTTGAACTTCTACTCAATTTGGCAGCATATCGGTATGTTGCACCAAGTCAGGAGATGTTGAGGAACTCCATTTCCTCCTGAATGTATCTGTGCAGACAACTGTGGTACTTTAACACCAAATGTTTCTATGAATATTTGATACCCAAATTTGTGCGTAGGGTATGAAACGGATTCGTCAGCTCATGCACATCTTGGTCCCTTTGTTGCCGCAACGTAGTCCATTATATGTATTTGTCCTCATAGATCCCCATGGGATAATATTGTTCCTTAATGGCGTCTTGGAAAGAATTCATAGTGGGTGCGACCAAGAAAAGAGAGGGTTCCCCCTCGCCCTGTTTCTCCCAGTAGGTTTCCCACCAGTCCTTGACATGGGGGGCGACTTTGAGGAGTGCAAAAATAATCCTTTCTCGATCGAAAAAGTCATCAACCGATAAATATCCTTCTAACAGATTCAACCATCTATCTACGACATTTGCATATATTTGGACCTCAAATATGGGAATGTCAAAGTTCACTTTTACCTTAAAAGGAGTGGTGCCTCCAGAGTGGTTGTTGGATGTAGATGTGTCGCTAGTGGGCACTCGTTGAAGGATCTGAGAAAAGTTGTCCATCATTGCGTTCCTTTGTTTCTCGAGGGCCTCCTCGAGCAACATTTTGATAGGATCTCCTGCTCCCTCATATTTCTTTTCTTTCCCCATGGGCAGTCGTCGTGGTTTGCGAGGATGATCTTGCAAAGGTTCAACCAGATCGAGCCCTAACTCCTTATACCCCGACCTCGTTGCGGACATGAAAAGAAGGATAGTGAATGAGAAGACCACTCTGATACCACTGATCCAGATTTATGTAGGAACACAATGAAATACAGAAATACACATAAATGTAGAGATGCAGCGGAAATAAGACTTCATTTCATTAATAACAAATGACCGAAATACGCTTACAGACAGAATGGAAATAAACTAACTAGGGCGTTGGTAGCTTATCTCTGAGAAGAGATGTGGTGGCTACTGGCCTCTAAAATGTGTTACAATGAGGCTCGAAGGCCTATTATTATTGAGAAACAATGGAAAACCCTAAGCATCCAAAGACCTAACCCTAGGAGATGAACGCTAAGACTATGGGCCCTGTTTGGGTAAATTGGTACATCAACTTCCCGGGGACGTAACTTTGGCATACGATCTTCGTTTGATGCGCTCAATACCTCATTAGAAATATATATCTGAGGATTACAACTTTTGGGTGAGAAACATCGAACTTTGTTCCATGTTGCTCTCCATTTTCTCAAAAAACGTCGTTTAGGGCCTCAAAACGGCTCCGGAAGTTCAGGACCCAAAAACCTGCTAAAAATAGTAAACTGTGTAGAAACTAAAAAACTAAAAGAAGCAGTGGTGGGGGTCCAAGTGGAATAGGTGGGTGGCCACCAATATCCACCTGGATAATTACTAACCCGATTTTCCTTCTGACAGAAGGAACAGGATAGGTAAAAAACCTTCCTTAGGAGAAAAAAAGGTGTGCAAGAATACACGCGAAGGAAAAAAATAAAAAGAGACCAAGCCCACAAGGGGCATGTGATCGGGGATATGTTGAGAGAAAGAGGAAGAGCACGTGAGGATCTCCAATTGAAAAGAAGAACTAGAAGCTTGATAATTTGTTCTGGTGACTCGAGAGAACAAGAGAAGGATCTCTGAGAAATTGTAGAAAACATGACTTGAGCAGAAGAACGTGAGTTTGATGATGAGGGAGCATCTGATAAACCTCACAGAGGCTATGACAGAGAGAGATTCTTTGAGGAATTGAAATAGTTAATGTGACAGAGAGAGAGTCTCTGAGAAACTGCAAAAACCTCCTTAGTGATATCATGGATTGGCACAGGGGTGGCCAAAGTGATAAGAATGAATGCCTCCGAGCCTATGGTCGGGTGGAAAGGCGAACACCCATAGTCAGTTGGTCAATGATCAACTGTAATAGATAATTATTTTTCTTATCTTGTGCACTTGGATTGAAATTCATGTTTTGAATGTATGTAATTGTGATTAATTGTGCTTCACGTGAAATTAATGATTATAATTCTTAACTGCTCTTCTGTAAGTTGTTGCATTTCTATGGGTGTAAGGTGATAATTTTGGCGTCTAGGATGGTTTAAAAATACCCCTCCATTTTTTAGAACTTAATTAAACAATGATATTTCATTTTTCTTTGTACCCTTGAATAGATGAAAATGACTTGGATTGTTAGTATGCATAGTTTTGAAAATATAAAGTGCATGAAAACTAACAATTTGTTTGGCTGAGGAATGTTGAAATTGCAGGAAGAAAAGGGTCTTGGATATGGAAGCGTTTTAAGCCCACAAGGAATACCAATTTCCTGTTGAACTAAACTGCTATGGGGAGGAAAGTACCATACTTGTGAATATGTTTCCTATGTGGAATAGATCTGAAAACAAATGTGGTAGTTGGAAATATGTGGGTGACAAATTTGCAAGGAAATTATGAATTTGAAATTGATGATAATATCTCATAATTTATGTATATCAATGATACAGGTAAGATGAAAAAGATCTATCCAGGAAGGACAGGTGAAGGTTGTCAAGATGGAAAGCATGAAAAAGGCTACTGATTGGAATAGGAGAACCCTGTCGTAAACCATGATCACCCTAGAATATGTTGTGTTATGGAAACACAAATTGATGGGATGCCTCAACAGAGAAATTCTAAGGGACACCTCGAGTGTAAGGCTCAATGAAGTCTCCAAAACTCTTCTTGTGTGAGAAATCATAGGAAAGACAATATGGATTACCCGAGGGACTATATAGCAGAGAAGGGGATGCATGATCCTGGGCTTGAAGGGAAAATGACCGCAAGGAAGAGCAGACTTTAATAATTCTTATAAACTATTGATTGGAATCATGCACACAATGGGTATGTCCAGGAAAAATAGTGATCCAAGATGACAAGACAACCATGTGGATGTGAATCCATGAACTACACAGATAAGTATTGTGCTAGATTTTGAAATTTTCCTCTTGGATTTTGCAAAACAATAAAAAAAATCCACGTGAAATTGTGATTAATATGCTTGTTGTCCAAGATTATTGAAGGCAGGTGATGAAGACCAAGAGTCTGGAAAGGACCTGACCAAGAAAGAGAATCAATATTTATGAAGCAATTGAATGGAAAAGGCATGATAGGTGTTACTGATAAAGAACATTGAGGATGATGTTCCTTTTTAAGGGGGAGGGGATTGTAATACCCTTGTTTCCCCTGGCTTGTAATTAATCATTAATTATGATTACCATGCTATGGCATGTGTACAATGTAAATGTATTACTGTTTATATTGCCAACGATTGACTGTGGAGGTGAATCCTTGAAGTATTGGCCATGATATCACTAGAGGAAAAAGAGTGAGGAAACTGTGGAGAGGGTTCATTATGTCAAAATGACCCAAATTTATCCTTGCTGAAATAATAAGTCTCATCCTGATCCCAAGGAGAAATTAGTTAATAAGAAAAGTAATGGTGGTTGAACAATCAAATACCCCTATGAATGGGAGCATGGAGGGTCTGGATGCAAAGACAAAAAACTCTCAGCCCGAAGTACCACAGAGGGTAGTTTTTCCTTCAAGCCTTAACTGACCCAACTTTCCTTCTAACAGAAGGAACATGACAGGTCCAAAACCTTCCCGAGGAGAAAAAAAGGCGTGCAAGAATACACGCGAAGGAAGAGAATAAAAGGAGACCAAGCCCAAAGGGGGCATGCAATCAGGGATATGCTGAGAGAAATAGGAAGATCACATGAGGCTCTACAGCTGAAAAGAAGAACTGGAAGCTTGATAAGTTGTTCTGGTTACTGGAGAGAACAAGAGAAGGATCTCTGAGAAATTACATAAAACATGACCTGAGTAGAAGAACGTGAGCTTGATGTTGAGGGAGAATCTGATAAACCTCGTAGAGGATGTGATAGAGAGAGATATTCTTCGAGGAATTGCAAGAGTTGTTGTGACAAAGAGAGAGAGACTCTAAGAAACTACAAAAATTTCCCTAGTGATATCATGGCTTGGCACTGGAGTGGCCAGAGTGCTAAGAATGAATGCATATGAGCCTATGTTTGGGTGGAAAGGAGAAAACCCAAAGTCAGTTTGTCGGTGATCGACTGTAATAGATAAGTATTTCGCTTACCCTATGCACTTGGATTGAAATGCATGTTTTGAATGTCTTTAATTGTGATTAATTGTGCGTCACGTGAAATTAATGGTTATAATGATTAACTTCTCTTTTGTAAGTTGTTGCATTTGTATGGGTGTAAGGTGACAAGTTTGGCCTCTAGGCTGGTTCGAAAATACCCCTCCCTGTTTTAGAACTTAATTTCTGTGAGGGCATTCCCTTCAAACCAATTGTCCAAAAGACCACATGCTCATGCCCATGGCCTTAATCTAAATATTCGCTAAGAGCTAAAGGGTGTAGCCTTTGGAGCTTGATAAAGTTCCATAGGACCATGTCCATGGAACCTTTCTCTATGCTAAAAAAGGAGCTAATTTATTCAAGACTCTGGGAGTTCGGTACTTCGAGGTGAATGGACATTGCAATGTCCAAATGCGTCGAAGGTGACCTGGCGAACCGATAACTTGACAGATGACCGGTGGCTGGCATTCAGTTACCCGTAATCATGGGATTTGTCCCCTTTCTAAACCCAAATCATCTTCTCGGTCACAAAGTAATGCAAGCCGTAGATCTGAGGGTATTCGAGATCTCCCCTGAGAGTTGGATCTACGTCGTGGTTAGTCCGGTGTTGGCCGCTTCTGGAGAACAAAGGTGTTGTGACACCAAAAACCTCTGAATTCTGGAGTCGCGAACTAATATGGGTCGTCGATCTAAGGATCCTTCGGGACCCCTCTCGATCGTCTAGTCATAGGGATGTGCATGTCATGTTGAAAACATGTGGGGGTCCACGTGTTGAGAAATGGTGATGCCAAGTGTGGAGGCATCGTAACATAGTAAAGAGATGTCAGTGACTATAGGCATGTGACACACATTTTTCCTGCGTGTTTGGGGTTGAAAAATGTCCCTATAGGAGTGGCATGTTACCTATACCAAGGAACCTCTAAGATATAATTGTGAGTCGTTGATCTGGGGATTTCATTGAGAACCCCTCCCAACTGTCCAATCCACCAGTGGAAGGATTCATCTGTAGCACTTCAGCGAAGTCCCACTCTGAGAGAAAAGGACTATTAATTGGGTAGAACCCTCGAACGTCGAACTCACGAAGTGACATAGATCATAGATCCTAGGATGCATCGAGATCTCCCATCACCATTAGATCTAGACCGCGGTCATCACGACGCTGACCACTCTGGGAGAAAAGAGGAAGTTACACAACGGATTCCTCGAACTCCTAAGTTAAATGTAACGAAGGTCGTAGATCTAGGGATATACGTGGACACATCTCGACCATGGAATACAAGGGGTGTTGGAAGGTTGTCAGTACAGAGAGACATGTCACGTTGATGTCACCTAGGTTGACGTGGAGCCACGTTTGACATGCCACATGTCACCTTGATTTGTGCTTTTCACAGACCTTATGTGCCCATTATAACATGACATGTGTCACCTATTGATGGGGCCATGTGGCATCTCTTCCTTGCCGTATGTCACCCCCCTGGCACATACTTGCTTGGCCTAATAGTGGGAGGGGTACTTGGGACCCACATGTCCTTTCCTCTGCATTTAATGCACCATCGCGTGTAAGGGTGGACCCTTCGAGAATCCAAGAATTCAAAACTCTGGGGGTTTGGGGTGTAGTATATTAGATAAGATGAAAGGGTCGAAGGCTAGATCCATGTGAAAAGATTTCGGGATCCTTCGGGAGTTTGGGATTTCGAGACTCCAGAGGATATGCACGTAGAAATAAGAAGGGGTGTTCAGCGTCGAAGTGTTGAACAACGAATTCCCGTAACCTTGTACGTTAAAACAAGGATGAAGTTTCATCGATGGATTTAACGGTGGATGGATTTTCACCATAGATGTAGGATTGCTAGGAAGCTCCGAGACTTCATGGAAACTTGGGATAATATGAA
Organism: Picea engelmannii; assembly: GCA_009831015.1. NCBI lineage: Eukaryota > Viridiplantae > Streptophyta > Pinopsida > Pinales > Pinaceae > Picea > Picea engelmannii. The sequence continues at coordinate 28,595 of ML780077.1, read as the reverse complement.
TGAGACGGATCCACGTGGGCACCATGTGGCCTTTGACCAATGTTGCTCGCAGAACTTTGGAAGCACATAAATTCTAATCCATAGATTGGATTTGAGCATGGTAATGGTGGTTGGAAATCTCTTGACGAGCAGAAGGTGATGGAGATCTCGAGAAGAGGATTAGAGATAGATGGAGGAGAGAGAAATTTTCATGCCCCATACCTTAAAAAGGTACTAAAAGGGTTGGGTGTGTTACATCTCCCTCTTGTGAGAGGTGAGTTGTCATGAAAAAATAAATTTTCCAACCATATTTATATGGGAAATCCTAGCTAATTTACCCAAAAGTTGTCTTTTCAAAAAAGAGAGCCTACATGTCAATTTGGCTCTTAAATTTAAAATTAAATTATTTTCACAAAACAAAACCCTAAAAGGGAGACATCATCCTTCCTAGGGTAATGTTAGGCCTTCTCCATGAAGCATTGAGGTCATCTAGCAAAACGTTGGGCCTCTAAAGGTCCTCCTCCATGTCACACATTCCATAACTACAGTCTAACCCCTCCAAGTGTCAAACCATAGCCCTAGGTGACCTCATGGGCTACTAGAGTGACATCCAAGGCCTCCAAAGAATAATGTCCAAGTGGGGAAGTGTGGAATCTCATCATTTGTGCCTACCAAGGTGCCTTCAAAGGAAACATCCTCTTCCTTCATTGTGTAAACCAATCATCATGATATTTCCCTAAGTTTGGGGTCTCTACATCCATCCTTGGGCTCCAATCCCTCATGAAGTTCCAAACTGATCATCTCCTCATGAATACATGTCCACCAGGAAAGGTCCTATAAAGACAACAAGTACGCCCTACAGGGGTCCATGAGTCACAAGTATCATTGCAAGAAAATCACATCCATTAATTAAATTACCCAAACATGTGCATCAAACCCCCCTTAACCCCAAACACATGTTCAAAGACGTTATGTAATTTGACAAGTTAGGTTTTGAGAGAGTCTCAGGGTGTCCTATTGGGATAATCCCTCTTAATTTTGGGGTGTTTCCTACGTGGATTCTATTCCAAGTCATGCAATTGTATGAGGTGGCATGGGGTAAATATTTGGGCATTGGGTGCATGTGATAATAGGGAAATGTAGAGCCTTACATGTGGGTATCTTTGTGGAGGGTGAGTTGAACCTTGTCATGGATGCAATTTTTTTCTATCCCATTCATTTCCATGTATCCTTAGCTTTATTTATTTTGATCATTTTCTCTTCTGCTACTAGGGAATAGTTGAGGGCCACTGTCCTGGTTTGATGACCAAAGGTGACAGTGTTATCCACAAACATTTCATGGAAATGAGAACATTGGCTCGTAATGATACCCCCTTTCTCTTGGCTATGCCACTAAGAGACACTACCTTTGTTTGGTGACCATATAGGTGGTAATTCCATACCACTACATATCAATGGTCATAATAGGTCATCTCATGATGAGACCTCCTATCCATCAACAAATACCTTAAGTGTTTATGTTATCTTGTGGTTCCCCTTTTATTACTAAGAATATTTTCACTACTTTCTATAGGATCCCTAGGTGAAGCATCTCAAATATTTAAAAATTGGCTTTTAACTCTTGCCAACTACTTTTACCCTCTGGTCCTTCAGCCCCTTCTTCCAACGAGGTAAGGTAAAACCCTTCCTAGTGTAGCCAATCCCAATGCCCAAAAAGAAAGGGGAGATGGAAGGAATAAAATGGAAAGTGGTAAGTATGGAGGGAATGGATGATGAATTTTTAAAGATCCACCAAGTAGCAACCCATCCTAAAGGAAAATCAACTTACTAGGGCACTGTGTCACCCTTCTAGGTTTGAACGAGGCAAATACCATAATTTCCAAGAAAACGTCATGAAATGAAGAAGGATTCAATACAACATGTTCAAGTTCTTCAAAAATCAGAGTGATACATACCATGATACCTAGACTCATTACCTCATGGAGAAAGACTCACTGCTACTTTAGGACCATGTTGGTGTGATGGACGTTGTTGTTGGCGATATGTGGATTACTCTTGAAGAAAAGAGGGGACCTATGGGACTATGCTTAGGTCGTCCAACTCTCGACACTTCATTTCTGGAACCTATGGGCCTCGAGACACAATATCCTTAGTTATCCCTAGGGTAGGGGATAAAAACTCCTATCACAATAACCTTGAATTGAAATAAATGATAGAATGAAAGTAAAAGACCATAGCAATTTCAAGGAAAATACTAAGACAATCCACCATAAGAGAAAAAGACATTCCTTCCAAGGCTAGCGGTACACTTCCATAAACCATTCACCAAAATATAACCATAAAAAAGAGCATAAAAGAGACAATTTTCCAAAGGTAGGGAAACTTTCAAACCAAGTGCCTCTCACAAGAGGTAGAGTTATATTAAAATGAGATCTTATGATCTCTTATTTATACAAAATGTCACCAAGGTGACTTTTCCACATATTTATGGGTAAACCAAAAGAATAGGGGTCAAAAACCCTAATATATCCCCCTTAACAAATTAATATTAAACAATTCATTAAAAATTCACTTTTGCGCATAAGAAAAACCATAATTCATATGGATGTCACCTCTTTAGGGGATGTTTTGGCACAAAGAGGAGGTTGTTGGTGATCAAGGAGAGTGGAGGGGCTTCCCAAATCCATATATCAAGTAATAAGACCATTTCCCTCATGATTTCTTCAAAACTTCCATGTTACATTGCATGTCACCTCACCACCATCCCCTAACTCCCCTAGGTGACATCATGCGAAAAAAGGAGATGATTCTCCCCTCCTGGGAAAATCGATTGGCATGTGAGCATTGGGCCAGTTCTTCCACATCATCTTCTAGGTTTCCAACACTTTTCCTTTCTCATCTGGCATGCGAGCCTTTGGCATCCACATGTGCGCTTCAAGCCCCATTAAAGCCTAATCTAGGCGTGTTCTTCCAAAACTGTCCACCAACTAGGTCCTCCAAAGACAAATAAGCATACCCTCCAAGGATCTCAATTCATAACATCATGATAAGTGAATCTAATCAATAAATGATCCACCTAAGCATGTGCATCAAAGATCACTATATCAAACAATTAATTGCTCAAAGACATTATGCGACTTGTCAAGCTTGAATATGGGAGGGTTGATGAGTTGTCCTATTGGGTAGATATTTCCCTAGGTCAAGGAAATATTCCAAGAGATCCCTCTCTAATCCATGTAAAGTGGGTGAGGTGGTTGGGATCAAGACTCAATAGGCATAGAGCTCATGACATACCAGAGGTCATAGTGTCTCATTCATGGGTTCCTTTGTAGAGGGTGTGACATACCTTCGTCTACAATGCACTTTTTCCAAGCCCATTATTTGACATTATTTTATTCTTTCATAATTTTAAGGAAAGGTTGAAGGCCACTGCCCTGGCATAGTGTCAAGATAATGGCAATGTCACCCACAAACACCTAGTGGAATTGAAAAGGTTGGCTCGTGATGAGACCCCCTTTATCCCATCCATGCAACTGAGAGACATTACCCTAGTTTGGTGACCATATGATATTAATGTCATACCACTAGATATTCATGGATGTGATAGGTCGGCTCATGATGAGACCTCATATCCTTCAACTAACCTTTTAATCATTTTAAATCATATTTCATTGTGGGTCCCCCTTTACTCAAAGATAAGTGTTGCATTGCTTTCTTTGGTGATCCTTGGGCGAAGCATATAGAAGGTTCATACATAGGCTTTTATCTTTTACCCAACATCAATCCCTCTAGGCCTTCAGCCCCTTCTTCCCATAAAATGAGGAACAACCCCTTCTTGGGTCAATACACCCTAAAATCCCAAGAGATAAGGAAGTGGGGGGGAATAGTGATGGAAAGTGGTAAGTATGGTCGAGAATGGTACAATGGCTCTTCAAGGGAGTTCCTAGTAGCAAAACCATCCCCAAGAAATACCACTTACTAGGGCACAATGTGAACCACCAAGGTGAAGCAGGGAAAAAGGCATAATGTCCAAGCATATATCATGAAATCTAGAGCAATATAAGATACAATGTACTCAAATGGATTAAATATTGAAATTATTCTTACCATAATACTGACTTGTACCTCATGGATCGAGGCCCACTACCTTTCGAAAGCCAGCTGATGTGGTGGATTCCATCTGGAAATATGTGACCATTTGTAGTGGTGAGGAGGGTCTCCATCTATGCAAAAGGATATTGTTGGTCATGTAGTCTCTTGGCACTCCATATATGAAACATGAGGGCCTTGAGACATAACCTCCTTATTTATCCAAAAAAATGGGGATAACATCTAGCTCCTACTTGGGGGCATGTGCTCACCGTAGAGTGCATGAGAACTGCAACATCTCCTGGTAGACCAATGCCTGCCAAAAAGTATGAAAAAGGGATCAGAGAATCTAGAGTGGTGAAATCCTCCTTCATCCATA
>ML780077.1:1909-23805 GCA_009831015.1 Picea engelmannii | reverse complement strand
AATAAATATGACCTACCTACTTACCTGGGGCCCCTAAGATCAGGTGATGTGTAATGTCATGTGAAGTCATACAACCAGTGCAACCAACTGATCATCTCATCAAAGTATTTCCCCTTGTGCTTAATCATGTAATACAAAAAAGATAACTTAAGCACATAATAATCATGAGTATAAACATATATATAATCGATCATGAAATAAAACTCATGGAGATGGGTGGGAGGGAATAAGTCTTGTTGGAATGAGAAACCATCATCATGATCGTCTCGCCTAAAAGTGTAGTCACAAGCCTGATCAATCCAATTCTAAAAAGGGCTACCATATGTAGACGATGGCCCATCTTCATCTTCACTCTGCAAATCACTGCTCCTTGAAGGCTGAGAAGGGATAAGAGATCCCAAGAACACCTGTTGATTTCCCAAACAAGGGGAAATGTGGTGATGAACAACCTCATGTCTAGAGGAAAATTATTCCCTTAAGAAATGTCGCTTCTTTATCTACAAATCCACACAAAAGGTCTCAACATGAAAGTACTTCAGTTTGGTAGTATGGACCTCAAAGTGCTTTGGGCGGGCAGGGACTTGGTGTCTATCATGATCTAAGTATGATGGATGAAAATCATCCTGAAAATGATGTGTCAAGTCATCCTCGAATGGATGGAACAAATCTGTAACCATATTATCAGGTTGGAACATATACGAACCATCCGGATGTAAAAATAAATCCTCTGAAGAAATGATTTTTGTATCATTTATCTGAGATGTGCCTTCAATGTCGTAGATAGGATATTCGTCAAAAATAAAACAACCCAAATCCCATCTGAATCTCCTAGTTTGTATGAAATCATTGATGTGATTGTCAACTATATTTGAGGGTTGTTCCATGAATTCATCTCCATCATAGAAGTTGATTACTTCTTCACAAGACTGGATAACTTCATTTTCTTCAAAAGGGAAAGAATATAACAAGGTCTTTTTCAGGCCTTTCATCATATTCTCTTCTTGATATGCAGAAGAAGCAGATATCTAGAGGTCTTCATCAAGTGGAAGGGAAAATACTTCATCTTCGTCGTATGTCTCATCCAAATCTTCTTCATTGGGATCTTCTTCAATAATTTCTTCATCTTCATCTACAAGAAATACTTCCGTACCAATAACGTCTTTAATCTCTTGGAAAGTATCTTTGCAAATTTTGTGTAGTTGACCGATAGTGCTTGATAAATTCTTCAATGAGCTTGGTAGAAGAGGGGATGCTCTTGGGGTTACATGTGTGTGCAATAAAATTCCTTTGAATTGATTCCAGTGAAGATACAAAAATTTTCATTAGCACATCTAGGCTTGAAGCATACTTCATATAATCGATGACATGGGTGACTGCTAGAGCTGGATCGCCATTAAATTGAGAGAAACTTCCCCTCCACTTTGGGGAGCAATGATTTATATATCCAGGAATATCCCTAACTTCAAAGGAAGGATAAACCTTATGGAATTCACATGGTAATTCCTGTGAGGCCATGATTCCATTACTTAGGGTAATACCTCAATGAAGTCGTCAGATGAGCTCAAGGCTCATCAAGGGATGAAAAGGGGAAAAAGGGAAAAGTGGGTTATAGGAAGGTGGATTCACCAGATGAGCTTCAAGAAGATCTCATCAAGAAAGGTGGAAAGGAAAAGTCCCTTGGGTGGATTCAGAAAGCTAGGGGAAAAGGATTTGGGATAGCTTGCCAAAGTGTCATTAGAGATTGTAAGAGGATTCAAAATCCTCCCTGAAAACGACGCCAAAATGTTATAGCACAAGTTATAGGTTAGTCAAATACCGACCCAACCACAAAATCAAGTGCTACAACTAATGTCACCTCGATGTAGGTCCTGCACTTCAAGGGTGACTAGGTCACTCTAGGGAGGTGATCCCGGTGACCCTAGGAGAAAGGAAAGAAGAAAGGAAAAGGTAATGGAAAGCCCCCTAGAAGTAGGTATACTAAGTGGAAAAGAGGAAAAGGGATATGCCTTGTTGATCAAGTAATGTTGCCCCAAAGGATGTGTTTCTTTTCCAGATGATTGTGCCTTCCCGAAACTCAAGAAAAATCCAAATGCAAAGCAATATATCAAGTGGATCAGAAAGTTAAGATTGATGTCCCTATTTTGCAGTAGTTATATCAGCAATAGATTATATCCAAATCAGCAAGTAAAAGGTCTACACTAGTTAGCAATGTCAGCAATAAAATTAGTAACCAATGTGGACCGAAAATAACACTTCATGACTGAATAAAGATGGTTGTCATAAAAGTAAATTTGCAGCAATATATCAGCATTATGGTTGTAGAATAAAATGTATTACAACAACAAAATTATCCAATGAAACTCGCCAAAAGTTTCCCAAAAAGTGCGCTATATAAATTAGATTATGAGGGCAAAGTTTTAGCCTAAGTCTAGGGTTAGTTTGTGAGTTATTAGTGTTTAGGGTTAGGTTTTTTTGCAGCCTAATGGTTGTAGGAAACAAGTTAGTACAACAATGACAATTTGTGGGAGAAAGAGGATGCCCTAAGGGAGGAAAAATCCCAAAGGCATCAAGGTCACTATCGAAAAAAGAGAGATTTAAAACTTGAATAAATCACGTTTACCAAGCCAACAATTTTTTTTTCCAATGCAATAATAAATGACTAGTGCTCTTAATAATTGGTTTAATAAGAGCTAGAGAAACTACCTCCTTGGGGGTGTAAACCCTCTTACTCCCCGAGGCAAGTTTTTCTAACTAGGGTTTAATATAAGAGGGTGTATGTCCTTATACTTCTCTTAGAAAACCCTTGTTTAACCAATAACATGTAGTATAAAATGATGGATACTATGGTGGGGGTGTATTCCCTTATACTTCCCACCTAGATCCTAGCACAATAACTTTGAGTTGAAACAAATGATAGCATGAAAGTAAAAGACCATACCAATTTCAAGGAAAATGATAAGACAATCCACCATAAGAGAAGAATATAAGACTTCCAAGGCTAGCGCTACACTTCCATCAACCATTCACCAAAATGTATTTATAAAAGACACAATTTGCCAAAGGTAGTGAAAATTTCAGACCAAGTGCCTCTCACAAGAGGGAGAGTTATGTTAAAATGAGATCTTATGATCTCTTATTTATACAAAATGTCACCAAGGTGACTTGTCCACATATTTAAGGGTAAACCACAAAAATGGGGGTCAACAACCCTAATATTTCCCCCTTAACAAAGTAATATTAAACAATTCATTAAAAAAACACTTTTGCGCATAAGGAAAACCCTAATTCATATGGACGTCACCCCTTTAGGGGACATTTTGGCATAAAGAGGAGGTCATTGGTGATGGGGGGGAGTGGAGGGGCTTCCCAAAGCCATATATCAAGCAATAAGACCATTTCCTTCATGATTCCTTCAAAACGTCCATGTGCCATTGCATTTTTCCTCAACACCATGCCCTAACACCCTAGGTGACATCATGCTAAAAAAGGACACGTTTTTCCCCTCTTGGGAAAATTGTTTTGCATGTGAGGGTTGGGCTAGGTCTTCCACATCATCTTCTAGGTTTCCAACACTTTGTCTTTCTCATCCGGTATGCGAGCCCTTCGCATCCACCTGTGGGCTTCAAGCCCCATGGAATCCCAAGCTAGGCTTGTTCTTCCAAAACTTTCCACCAATTAGGTCCTAAAAACACAAATAAGCATGCCCTACAAGGATCTCAAGTCATAACATCAGGATCAGTGAATCTAATCAATAAATGATCCACCTAAGCATGCGCATCAAAGATAGCTTTATCAAACATTTAATTTCTCAAAGACATTATGCGACTTATCAAGCTTGAATATGGGAGGGTTGACGACGTGTCCTATTGGGTAGATCTTACCCTAGGTCAAGGAAAGTTTCCAATAGATCCCTCTCTAAGCCATGTAAAGTGGGTGAGGTGGTTGGGGTCAAGACTCAATGGGAATAGGGCTCATGACATACAAGAGGCCGTAGTGTCTCATTCATGGGTGCCTTTGTAGAGGGTGTGTGGTACCTTCGTTCACAATGCACTTTTTCCAAGCCCATTGTTTTCCATTCTTTTATTATTTCATAATTTTAAGGAAAGGTTGAAGGCCACTACCCTGGGTGGTGTCCATATAATGGTAATGTCACCCAAAAAGACCTAGTGGAAATGAGAAGGTTGGCTCGTGATGAGACCCCCTTTCTCTCATCCATGCAACTAAGAGTCATTACCCTGGTTTGGTGACCAGAGGATGGTAATTTCATACCACTATATATTCATGGACATGATAGATCAACTCGTGATGAGACCTCCTGTCCTTCAACTAACCTTTTAATCATTTTAAATCACATTCCATTTTGGGTCCCCCTTTACTCAAAGATAAGTTTTTCATTTCTTTCTTGGGTAATCCCTAGGAAAATCATATAGAAGGTTCATACATCGGTTTTTATATTTTACCCAACATCAATCCCTTTAGGCCTTCAGCCCCTTCTTCCCATAGAATGAGGGACAACCCTTTCTTGGGTCAATACACCCTAAAATCCCAAGAGATAAGGAAGTGGGGGGGAATAATGATGTAAAGTGGTAAATATGGTCGGGAATGATATGATGGATCTTCAAGGGAGTTCCTATTAGCAAACCCATCCCCAAGGAAGACCACTTAATAGGGAACAATGTCAACCACCAAGGTGAAGAAGGGAAAAATGCATAATGTCCAAGCATATATCATGAAATCTAGATCAATATAAGATACAACATACTCAAATGGCTTAAATATTTAATTGATGCTTACCATAATACTGACTTGTACCTCATGGAGCAAGGCCCATTTCCTTTCAGAAGCCAACTGATGTGGTGGATTCCATCTGGAAAACTACAACCATCTGTGGTGGTGAGGAGGGTCTCCATCTGTGCAAAAGGATATTGTTGGTCATGTAGTCTCTCAGCACTCCATATATGCAACCTGAGGGCCTCGAGACACAATCTCCTTAGTAATCCACAAAAAATGGGGATACCAGGTGTCATTGTCACGGAGGATTTTGAATCCTTTCCGACCCGTAATGACCTTAGGCTTTCCCGGTGAATACATTTGAGGGAAGTTCCCTTTTCATATTTGATGAACTTCATAAGTTTATCTAACAACACCATTTAGGGAAGATACCCTCTTCAATTTTGATGAGCCTTGAGCTCTTTTGGTAATTACATTGAGGTGTCATTCCAAGTAATGGAACCATAGCACCTTGGCGCACGCATGAAGTGTATCATTCCTTTGATATCTAGGGTATCCTTGGGTATCCAAATTGTTATCCTCCATAATGGAACTAGAATTGTCCAAATTTTAATGATGACCCAACCCGATCAATCACCCATGTTGTGAATTATATGAAATATGCTTCAACATTGGATGTATTACATGATGATATACTAATGCGATTGTTTTTAGCATCTCTAGAGTTAAGAAAAAAGAAGTGGCTCATGCATTCATGCAATCCGAGGAGCATACATTCCTGCACAAGGCTTGTCAAATAATTTCTCAAGTGTTGGGGTCCAACCACTCATAATTTGCAAGATACTTTCTAAGAGCTCGAGGACGCTCTTTACAGAGAAGGTTTCCAATGGATGATGAGTCGATATTTGAAGCATGTAAAACTTAAAAGGAACAACATCCACACTCCGCAAAACAAGCGTTTGAAGAATAGGTCCATGAAGAAAGTTTCCAAGAAGAAGAAGGTTCTGGTGAAATGCAACATGTTGGGAACCCATGTGTTTTCATGGAGGATCCCTCTGACATGGTTGATCACCACAATGATGATTTCATATATATTTGGAGGCATAGATGGGATGTGAGTTTTTTCATTTTCGATGGAGATCCCATTTACAACATGGAAAGTAGTTTTCAAATAAAAAATTATGGCGTGTTACTCTCAGATGATCCAGGTATTCAACATCTTGATGATAGTACAATTGTAGATAGTTTTCATCCACTCAGGGATGGCTTGTTACAGGGTACTCATGATGATTTTAAGTCATTCCTTGGGAGTTGTGATGCATATCCTTTTGAGCATTCATATTTCTTATATGAGGGAGGTATTCCACCACCCTTGCATTGAAAATTTGATGGACATCATGTTAAGTTTTTACTGTTGTTATTAGGTTATTTCCAAATTACTTGAGCATGCGTCTCTCTTCTCCTTCCTCCTGCAACTGAAACTACCTTCAATATATGCGCACTAGATGAGTGACTGAGTGTGTTCAAATCAGACACCATCCTCACATATAAATACAAGTTGAGGTGGAGCTAGGGTTGTGTCTCTTCACTTGGTGGAGCCAACTTCTCCTAGAAGTGGCTAAAACCACTTTATAAATACTAGGGGCCAACTTTACAAATACCACCATACAAATATAGTTTGACCAATCCACAAAAGGGGATTTGATCTTATACAAGACCCAATTTGATCAATCCGCAAAAGGGGATTTGATCTATACAATAATAACTCAATTATAATTAGAATATTCTTCGAAGTTACAATATTTCAACACTCCCTCTTAATGAGAAGGTTATTCTAGTGACATGACTCAATACAACATCATCAAGAGAAAGAGAGGTCAACATCATCATCGACATCTGGAACACTGACTGGCACATCTATAAATCATCATAATTTTTTCTCATCGTCAATAGCATCAACGTTTACAACATAGAGCTGGAGTAACATCATCATCATCAGCAACAGCATGAAGTTGAAACATCAACATCAATACCACGAAGCTGGAATAACAACATCAACAAAAACACGAAGTTGGAACAACAACATCATCAACAACACGAAGTTAGAACATCATCATCAACATGTGGCAACAGAATGAGACAGGTGCATCAACAACAACATTTTGGTACTTTAAAAGACCGTCCTTACTGGACCTTTGGGATTTGACCAGGAATCATAATATTCCCTAGGATATAAAATCCTAACAAGCTACCACGTGGTACTCTAACAGATCATCCTTACCGGACCTTCAGGATCTTCCCAAGAATCATAATATTCCCTAGTATATAAAATCCTAACTAAGATACCACTACTGACCATAGCTAGCATATACATACACAAGAACTCTGACAGACCATCATTACCAGACCTTCAGGATCTTCCCAGGGATGATCAATCCCCTAGGATATAAAATCCTAATGGAGCAACCCGTTGTTGGTCAGGATACCATAGTATCATCAACATCACTCCCCCTTTCGAGGGAGGTCCTTTCGGACTACACCAATATTGTCTCAGAAGTAATCAAACTTCACACAAGACAGAGGCTTGGTTAACACATATGCAACCTGCTCATTTGTGCCAACATATTGGAGCTTTAAATCTCCCCTCTACACCATATCATGAATGTAATGGTACTGGATCTCTATGTGCGTCTACTTATCATGGAACATTGGGTTCTCCCTCATCTTTATACAACTCTGGTTATCACATAGAATCATGGTGGCTTCCATCTCCATAACGAACAGACCTGTCATCAATTTTCAAAGCCATATGGCTTCAAAACTAGCGGAACATGTTGCAATGTACTATGCTTCTGTCGTGCTGAGAGCAATACTGGATTACTTCCTTATTTTCCATGAATTCATGGCTAGCCCAAAACTGAAACAACATCCCGACGTGCTCTTTCTATCTGAAGCACTTCCAGCCCAATCTAAATCAGTATAACCATATAGTTTGAAGTCACGATCTCCAATATAATAGAGACCATAATCCAACGTACCCTTAAGGTATCTCATCACATGCTTTGCAGCTACAAGGTTAACACATCTAGGTTCCACCAAATACTATCTCAAGGTGTTCACAACAAAGCATATATCTAGCCTAGTATTCGTCAGATACATCAATGATCCAATAATTGGTCTTTATAGAGTAGCATCAACCAACTCTAACAAAGTATCAACCAGGAGCTTCAAATTTGTTTCCATGGGTGTGTTCATGGCTTTACATTCCAACATGTCAAATCTCTTCAATATTTCAACTGCATACTTCCCTTGGTTAAGAGAGATCTTCTATGGGCTCTGCCAAACTTCAAGACCTAAGAAATAATGCATCGGGCCTAGGTATTTCATCTCAAACTCTGCAACGATCTTCCTCTTGCAATCTGTGATGAGATTTTATTCTTCTGTCAAGAATAAATCATCCACATATAGTAGCAATATAACTAACTCGTCATTCATAACCTTGAAGTATAGGTTAGGATAAACTTTACTCTTGGTAAATCCCAATCTTGTTAGGAAAATATCAATTCTTCCATACCAATTTCTAGGATCTTTCTTCAACCCGTACAGAGCTTTCTTCAACCTGCAAACATAAGTCTTTCTATCTTCAACTTCAAACCCTTGTGGTTGTTCTATATACACTTCTTCTTCAATAACACCATTTAAGAAAGTTGTTTTCACATCCATCAGGTGCAACTTTCACTTCATTTTGGCTACAAGAGATATGATGGTTCTAATAGAAGTGTATCTAGATACATGATCAAATGTTTCTTCATAGTCAATACCTTCCTTTTGAGAAAATCCACGAGCCACAAATCTTACCTTCCTTTTTGAATACTTATGTATGTTGCATGTTTTATTTTGTATATCTGCTTGGAAGATACCACATCTTTGTTCTTTGGTCTGGGAACTACTTCCCATACATCATTCTTCATAATGGACTGGTATTCTTTTGTCATGGCATCCATCCATTCTTTCTTTTGAATGAATTCCTCAAATCAAGTAGGTTCCTTTTCTACAATATCACACATCAAGGCCATATAGCTGGAGAATGGCTTAGGTTTCCTGCTTTGTCTCATGGCACCATACTTCTTTGCATATTGAATAAGTTATTTCTCCCAAGATGGATTTCTCTTGTGAGAGATAGTCATACATGGAGGTTCTTGATATTTTATCATATCATGATCTTCTGGAATCTCATCGTCCGGGGTAACTGCAACTTCCTTTACGGGTTTTGCAACTCTGTGAGCTAGAGGTTCTTCTTCATATACTTATTCAAGTTGGAATTTCCTTGATCTTTTGAGTGTTTCATATTCATCAAATTTTACATCTCTGTTGATCTCAATATGATGGTAACCTGGTATGTAAATTCTAAAGGCCTTAGAGACCTCATAGTATCCAACAAATATTCCCTTCTTTCTTGAAGGATCCAACTTAGTTCTCTTTTCTTTTGGAATATGTACAAATACTGGACAACCAAATATTTTGAGATGACTTACTTATGGCTTCTTTCTGGTGAAAATTTCTTTGGGAATTTTGAATCCAAGTGCACTATGGGATAATTTGTTTTGGACATATATTGTTGTTCTTCCTGCTTCAGCCCATAAGTGCATTGGAATATCTTGATCGTGAATCATAGTCTTTATTTCTTCCATAATCGTTCTATTCTTTCTTTCTGCTACACCATTTTGTTGAGGATTATAGGGAGTGGTGAGATCCCTCTTAATCATGACATCTCTGCAAAAGCTTCCAAATTCATTTGAAGTGTACTCTCCTCCATTATCTAACCTGAGTATCTTGATTTTCCTTTCGGAGAGGTTTTCTGCCAAGGCTTTGAATTCCTTGAACTTTCCAAGTACTTCATCTTTTGGCTTCAAGAAATAAACCCAAGTCTTACAAGAGTAATCATCAATGAAGGATACATAGTATACATATCCACTTAGAGAGGTTGATGGAATTGGACCGCATACATATGAGTGGACAAGTTCCCGAATTCCTTCTTCTTTATTGTTGCTCTTTGGAAAAGGATTATTTATGTTCTTTCCTTGTACACATCCCTTGCATACACCTTCACGATCAACCTATAGTTCTGGAAAACATGTAACTACCTTGCTTACATATGGTAAGGCTTTGTAATTGATGCGATCTAGTCTTCTATGCCAAAGTTCACAAGGACTTTCAGTACAGTGAGTCAAAGCTACATTTGAGTGACCCTTTAACTTGTACAAACCACCTTCTTCTATTCCAATAACAACTGCATCTTCTATAGTTTTTCCTTTATACTACATAAGAAATCTACCATCTATGAATGCAACCTTCAAACCTTTCTTATCTAGGGTTGAAATAGAAAGTAAGTTATTTTTCAAACCTGGTACATAGACTACATCCTTCATTCTAATTGGAGTTCCTAAATCAAGTTTGTAGGTGACTTCTCCCATTCCTTTGATCGGGTACTGATAATCATCTCCAAGTGAAGCTTTCTAGGGGAGTCCTTTTCTATAAGGCTGGAGAGAGTGTTCTTATGACCTGTCATATGCTTAGAGGCACCCCTATCTATGAGCCAAGTATCCTCTCTGGGTGTCATAGTTCCTAAGAGAGCGGAAAACAAAACATATTCTTCAATATATTCTTTAGCTAACTTCTTGGGTGGATCATCATATTTAGTTGCATGGGCATGATGTCTTTTGTTATTTCTCCTCTCATATTCTTCCCTTATGGCAAGACAATTCTTAGCAATGTGTCCCACCTTATCACAATGATAACATTGATAGGAGGAGAAATCTTTTCCCTTTCTTTGACCCTTATGATATTTTTGGAATCTCTTTGGAGAGTGAGATTCTTTATGAAAGTGGGTCTCCTTTTGAAAATGAAACTTTCCCTTTCCACCCTTAGCATGAGAAGCTAGGGCTTGATCTTCATCTTTTAATAGGACAACTTCTCAGTTGGCCACTATTGCTTCTTCTTGAACACATTCTTCGCATAAACTGTCAAATTGGAGTTTCTCTTTTCTTGCACAAATAGTTTGGATGAAGGCATCCCAAGGTCTTGTGAGACCATTAAGAGTTGTCATCACGAGTTCATCTTCATTTAAGTTATCTCCAATTTCCTATAATTGTTCCTTGAATTGAGAAACCCTGGAGAAATAGTCTTGAATTGTTTCTCCTTTTTGTATCTTTGTATTCTTGAGTTGGGTTCTCAAGTTCATCTTCTGGTTGATGTTCCTTCCTTCATACATTCTAGTTAGGGAATCAAACATATCTTTTGGAGTATTATTAGAAGACACTTGAGGGATCAAGTCATATTTAATGGAATCTGCAATTATTCTTTTAGCCTTAATCATATCCTTCTTGTACTTCTCTTTGGCTTCATTTTCTTCGGGTTCCGGTACATTTTCTTTTATGAATTTTTAAAGGTCATTCTCTTCAAGAATGAGTCCAATTTTGTACTTCCAGGCACGAAAATATTCCACACCTTCTAGCTTGTCAACAAGCTTGGTGCTTGCAGACATCTTGACATCGAGCTAAGAAAATGACCAGAAAATGAAAGTGCTCAAAAATTGAAACTGAGCTTACCAAGAGATGCATTGGGCTGAGGCGAGTTTGCTGGAGTTGACTATTTCAGAAAATTCCATGTTTTACCCCTTGAAACTTGACTTGTGCAATTCTCGGTCGGTACTTCTGGTACTGGTTTTGGTTTCTTGGTTTTCTGGTACCAGTCAAAACTAGGGTTTGACTTTCTGGAGAATCTGACCACTAAAAAAGTTCGCTCAAGCTGCCAAAAGATGCACTAGGGCAAGGCACACTTTCCAAGGTGATTTTTGGTCAAAATTCCTCTTCAGCAAAAAGGTCTAATTTCCTTGTACGACAATAATGACATCTAGATACCCAATGAAATATGCTATATTCAGTCAAGCTCTGATACCATGTTAAGTTTTTACTGTTGTTATTAGGTTATTTCCAAATTACATGAGCATGTGCATCTCCTCTCCTTCCTCCTGCAACTGCAACTGCTTTCAAGATATGCACACTAGATGATTGACTGAGTGTGTTCAGGTCAGACACCATCCTCACATATAAATACAAGTTGATGTGGCTCTAGGGTTGTGTCTCTTCACTTGGTGGAGCCGACTTCTCCTAGAAGTGGCTAAAACCCCTTTATAAATACTAGGGGTCGACTTTACAAATGCCACCATACAAATATAGTTTGACAAATCCACAAAAAGGGATTTGATCTTATACAAGACTCGACTTGATCAATACAGAAAATGGGATTTGATCTATATAATAACAACTCAAATATAATTAGAATATTCTTCAAAGTTACAATATTTCAACACATGAGACATTGGTCAACCCATAACAATCAAAGACTCACACTATCGAGCAACAATGTTTTCATCTTCGAGATCTTTGTAGTGATTTGTAGATGAAGCGACAACAATTTTTCAGTAGCGAGAGGATTTATTTCTCTGAATATGAGGTTATCCCTTACCCCTTATCTTTTTCTTTGGGCAGCCATGCAATTTCTTTTGATCTCTCATCTCCTCTCAATTTTCAGGAAGCAATGATCATGTGACTGAGGAAGAAGATGAATCGTCATCTATATACGATGGCCCTATTCAGAGATGGGTGGATCAATCTAGTGGCCATTCTTTCCATCAATATCCCCCCCCCGCCCCCTCCCCACCCACCTCTATGACTTGTTTTCTATGATTGGTTGCATGTTTATTTATGCTCATGATTATTTTGTGCTTGACTTATCCTTGTTGTATTACATGATTAAGCAAAGGGGAAGACACCTTGACGAGATACTGAGAAGGTGGTTGCATTGGTTGTATGATTTCACCTGACATATTTAGGACTTGATCTCCATGGGCCTTGGGTACCAAGTAAGTAGGTAGGTCATTTGCTTGCTTGCATTTGCATTTGTGTGTTCATGGTAATTTAGTTGCATTTATTTAGATTTGCACGTTCATATCATGTTTTGCATATTACATGTTGGTTTATTTGCATTGTTGCATTGTTGATTTACTACATTTGCTTGAATCATATTACATGTTAGTTAGAAATTTTTGAAAAAATGTGAAATTTTATTTTTAATGAATAGTTGTCAATTTTGGATTTTTGAAATTTTTAATCATATGAATAAAGGGGTGAGTGTGCCACCCTTTGATATCCCAACGTATTTGTTTCAGTGTGTGTAGGCACAAGTCTTACCATAAGATGGTGAGGCTCCCATGTACTCTATGGAAAGCACAAGTCCCCAAGTAGGAGCCAAGTGTTTCCCTCCATTTCTAGGGGTAACTAAGTAGATGATGTCTCAAGGCCAACATATTGAAGACATGGAGTGTCGAAAATCCAGATAAGGAGAAAGAGCCCCTCCTCTTATAACACATCATCATTGATCGACAACAACAATATCCACCACACCAGCTTGGTTCACAGAGGACAGCATGGCTTGCTTCATGAGGTAACAAGTTCACTTTCATGGTAAGTTTCATTTTAATAATTGAAGCATTTGAACTTATTGCAAAGGGTTCTTTCTTGATTTTGAAAACGTTTTCTTGGAAATTATGCCTTTTCCTCATTTCACCTTGGTAGTTGACATGTTTTCCTAGTAAGTGGGTCACCCTTGGGAAAAGGGTTGCTACTAGGGGTTATCCTTGAAGGGTCATCATACCATTCCCATCCATACTTTCCACTTTCTAAACTTATTCCCTTTCGTTTCCTCATCTTTTGGGTTTTCAGGCTTATTGACCCAAGAAGGGCTCGTACCTCATTTCACGGGAAGAAGGGGCTAAAGGCCCAGAGGGGTTGTAGCTAGCAAAAGGTAAAAGCCATACATTATCCTCTAGATGTTCTCCCTAAGGTCCTAAGAGAAATGAAATGCTTCTCCATAAAAATCAAGGACTTGTAAAATAAAACACATAATTAATAAATGCCCTGCTTGTTGAGGAAATGCATTTTGCGGTGTCTTTTACTTTCCTTGCACAAGACACTCTGTGTGTTCCTAGATTCAAGTGACATTGCGATGCTCCTTACTTTCTATTACCCATATCAACCAATGCTTTGGACCATAATCAATTAATGGCAAATAAAGGGTCTAGAAAAAGGTTGCATTGAAAATGAGGATGCATCACACCCTCTACAAAGGCACCCATAAATGAGACAATATAAGCCCTTGTATGTCAAAAAACCCCATGCCCAAAATTCATACGCCCATCCAGTTCATACTCTTTTACATGACTTAGAGAGTGTCTTCTTGGGAAACAATCCTTGACTTGGAGAATGGCCTACCCAATAGGGCACCATGACAACCCTCCCATACTTAAATTTGGCAAGTTGTATAAGATCTTTGAGCATTTGTTTATTCTGAAAATGGGGGATTTGATGGACATGTTTGGGTGGTTCTTTTATTAAATATGGCTTACTTGGCATGATACATGTGACTTGTGGACCCTTGGAGTGTGTACTAGTTTGTCTTTGCATGACCTTTCTAGGTGAAACCTTTTCCATGGAGGAACTAGGTCACTTGGACCTTCATAGGGGCTTGAAGTCCACAAGATGGATGATGCGTCCCCACTCATTGCACACTAAAGAAGATGAACATTTTCTTTGGAGGTTTTTGAACAACATGAGATGATCACCCTCCATCAAGATCTATCTTTTTTGTCATCAAAAGAGTTATTTTTCAAAGGTTGCTACAAGGAGTAAAAATGCTTACACCCTTGTAGATTTACGTTGCTAAGGTTTGTTTGTTCTAGCGAGTAAAAAGGCTTGCACCACTAGAGAAGTAATAAACCATGGGTCATAAAAAAGACCCCATAACTTAATAGATAAGGTACTAATCTATTTGCATTGGAAATTGAATATTATGCATTGGTAAACATGATATCAAGGAGTTTGAATTGTCTAAGTTTGGAATCTAATTTTAAATGTTTTAAGCTAATTTGTGCCCTAAGGGTGTCTTGATTAGCCAATTGGTCTCATTGCTATTATAAATTTAATTCTATGGTCAATAGGGCCACAACAAGCTCATCTCTAGCTTACTCGTTGATCACCTTTCTACCACTAAAATTTACTTGCAAGCTGCCATAATTGATGTATTAGTTAAATGTTATTGTTTGGGTGGATCTTGTTGTAGCAAATGTTTGTTACAGCCATAAGGTTGTTACAAATCTTGTGGATAACACTAACTAACCTCCCTTGAATTGTTATCAAAGTCTTTCTCTAATTATTAGGGATTCATTTGCTCATTGCTAGCTTTGTTTCCAACACCTTGCACTTGATTTTGATGGTACAATTTGCAACGCTTATTATCATTTATAGCTTATATATATATATATATATATATATATATATATATATATATATATATATATATATTTCCATGTTGTTCCAATTTGGGACAAGAAGGTTTTTTGCTGAAATCCCCTTTTGTTTTGAGGTTTCATTTACTATATATTGTCTTGTTCCGGGCAGTGATGACATTGTTTTGCAGGTACATCACCTTTGGCAACCATCTACCTCCTCACTAGACTCTTTCTTAAGCCTCTTCTCCACTCTTGACCTTGATCTATAGGGGCATCCTTCATCCCTTTTCACTCTCCATTGCAATCCCCCTAGGGTCACCCGATATCCCCCCCCCCCCCCCCCCCTGTGGTGATTTTATCATCACTAAAGTGAGGGGAGTGTTTATCTAAGGCGACAATGGGTAAATACTTCCATAGTTGTCACACCGTGTGGTTTGGGTTGGGCTTTTCCCAAACTTTAATCTATGTGATAACAATATGCATGCTAAATAAATGCAACACTACAACTACCCATCTGGGAAAGTTTACAATGTGAAGAGTTGGTGTGACTATAATGCCCCCAACAATTTTCTATAATATGTGATATGACCTCAATGATCTCACTTATTTTTTCTTAAGCCAAAAGGAAAGTTTTAAATTATTCTAGTTGATCATATCAAGTTTAATTCAATTTTGATAATCTTCAATACATTAATCAAATATAAATTATTTAGTTTAGGATAAATATGTTTTAAGGGTGAACAAAAATGAACTAAATTACTAAATATATGCTTATACTTTTTTACACTACAATTTGTATGGTACAACTAAATTTTATTCTAAATTGAAATGAATTATCAATTAATAAAAAATGTCCATACATGTTACAACAAATATGCAAATGCCATTTATTTCTTTAGTATTGTAATTTACCACTAAACCTCCATGTCATAAGAAAGATGTGGTTGAATGAGAGAACACTAAACCCCAATGTCATAAGAAAGATGTGAATGAAAGAACACTAATCAACAATTGCCATGATTTTAGTTAGGTTTGTTAGTTTATAATAGCTTTCTAGTCTCAAAACCTTTTATTTTTTAAAATTTGAAATTGTGTTGTTGAGATTATTTTTTGTATGCTCTTGGAGAATATGTTAGTTGGAGAATACACAATATCTTGAGATAAGCAAATCATTTCCTAACTAATCCTGACCAAAAAGGTTTTGGTTTACTTTGGATCAGGGATAGTATTTCCTAAGTACAACATTCTCTGTATATATCTTTTTCAAACATCCAAGTTAGATCCAAATAAGGGTGTTATAAAATAACATGTATAAAAATTTGTTGGTTAGGACTCGTATTGTATCTCAAGCAAGCAAGCTGATCATGCTCTTTATTACATATGAAAAGTAAATAAGCTGATTGCAACAGCAAAAATTCAAATCTCTTGCCATTGTTAGACATCCAAAACATTGACCTGGATGACAATTAATTGACCAAAGGCATTTAGACCAAACTTAAGCTTTTGCTTGGTTTCCATACAGTAGTACAAGAGACTTAGCGGTAATTAGTTCATATAACTTTTAACAAGCTTACTCTTGTTGAAAGTTTATGATTTCCCATTGTTCTGAGTGTACACTAAAGATGTCCAAAATAGAGTATCCAATCTTCCTTCAAGTGATCCTTTGAATGCGTTAAGAGATGAATTGGCTTCAAATAGGGATGTCAACCTTGATTTGAATGATCTTCTCGATGACAAAGTCATTGGTTAAAAAGGTTGAACAAAATAAGATCCTGCATAAGAAGAGTTCAGGGAAGTTCCTTTACAAGATTATTTAGAACAAGATCCAAGATAAGGAAATAGTTTGTAAAATAAAAGACAACAACAACAAAATGTAAATACAAAGTCAAACGTAAAGTTGAACTTTTGATGAGTCCCAAAATTGTCATCATTTGACATCTTATTTTCCTTCCTTTTAACCCTTTATCATTTACATATAACCTGTCTTATCCATTTTAATGCCCATATGCGGGATTTAGGCTCAAGGTGATTTTCTAATTGCATTTCTTAATATTTAATTGGATTTATGATTAACATTAGGGGAAGTAGCGTGTTTTGTATTTACTTTTGAAGTGACAATTCACGTGTGAACAAGTTGTTACAGTGTTTTGCTTTAAAGGTCTATATATTCTTCAAAGCAAGGTCATTGCACATCCATTACCACAAATTTAAAGTCATTTGTAGTTGAAGTAAGTGCCCAAGAGGTCGCTAGTCGGTCAATAGCCCATGTATCCCAGTCACATTGTCAGAGGGTTGCCCCTTGCCATACACAACCAATATTGCATATTTACGTTTAAGTTTAACTTGTCCTTGTAAGTAAGTGTGGTTGGACAAGTGCAGGGTTCTCATGTGTTCAAATCTGCTACATAATCAGACCTGTAGCAGCCTGCTACATAATCATATGTATGGCAGTTTGCTACGGAATCAGGCCTGTAGCAGCCTACTACGGAATCATGCATGTAGCAGCGTAATAACCGCCTAAATATATGTGTGAATTTTAGTAATCTGTCAATATTTATAAAGTGCAAGTAATCCAACCATATGAAGAATTGCAAGTGCACAAGAGTGTTTCAAGAAGATATATCAAAAATAAGGGAAATGAGTATACCTTCAGCAAGGTTCCAGCTCAACATAAAAATAAATTAGAAATAAACAATTAATTTAAATACCTTCTACAAGGTTCTATTACTCAGCATAAAGATATATATCAGAAAAAGGGAATTAATGAAACACCTTCAACATATGCCTACAAGACACAAAGTTCCAGCACTCGGCACGTGATAATTCCCAAGATAGGATAGAGGCACATTTGCACACAACAGTCCAACCGATTCAACGATCAATTATGAGAAACCCGTGGAATCTGGGAATTAGTTAACATTTCATTGGCTAATGTATAACATCATGAGGTTGAGCAAATCATCGGGCAATAGAATATTAAGTTTGTTTAACTTATTTGCAGTATAATAGGGGTTGGTCGCTCCATATTTGGAGCAACTAGATTCCCTCACATTGTATATATACGAGTGTGCTAGCGTCCAAGAGGATGGTAGAAAATAGTGTGTGTGTGTGTGTGTGGTTGTGGATAGACTATGTGAGAGTCGAAAGCTCTATTACCAGACTTGGTCAATTTCTAATTTAATAAAAGACTTGTTAATGTGTGGAATGTCAATCTGATTTCATACTGGTAATCTAAAAGTTGTGAGCACATGCTTACCAGTGAGGCAAGGCCCACTCACAGGTATGGCACTGTGCTCTTTCATTTTTTTGCATATATATAGTCGTTAAATATTAGTTTAAGTAAATGTTAGTTATTTGAACTCTTTCTAAGATATACATATCTGTTGTAGAATGGCCATAGGTTGCATAATGACCACCTGCAATTGCTAAAGAATGATGAATAGAATGTGTTAGAACTCATACTTTTGCAGATTATTGATTCCTCTCTTGTTCTTTACTTATATTAACATCATCTGTTAAATCTGAGTTTGCATTCTTTAGTTGTAGCAGTGTTTGGATTATCAATAATAAAATTATGATTTGGGGATGATGTAATCTGCTGGTATAGTTCCAATATAATTATTAAACAACTTTGCTTCTGAAATTCCAGTATGTAAATTAGAACAGATTAGATAGCTTACTTTGCTTTGATGGTGTGTGCTACAAAATCATTGTACTTGTGAGCCCACTAGGTGAATACGTGAGGGTATAGGGTTATGAGAACTTAGAGACCTTACCCCGAGAGGTACCACCAACTGGGTTGGGGGTTGTAAGCATTGTGACTTCATCTTTTATGCTTTTCTTTTGATTTATGCATGGTTTAGTTTAGTTAGTCTTTTCCAATAGCTTGGTGAAAGTTTTATTTCTGTGTATACTACACCGGGTGCCTCGCAAGTGTAAACTGAACCCCAGGTTGACAAATTAAGTGACAGTGTAGAGTGACACCAATTAATTGGGAATCATATTTGTACCTCGTCAACTTCCTTGGGATTATTTGGCTTATACGAATGGGAATTCCTATATAATACAAGTCTCAAGGAGTGCAGGGCGTTGGTATAGGTTGTGTGACAATACATCATGCATTTGTATAGGTTGTGTGACAATGAATGTAGCATGCATCTGTATGGTAACTCATCTAAATATCTTTACTAGTTAAGCATAGAAAGGGAGAAGAATGCAAAAGGCTATACAAGAACATTTTGTATCTATGTAGAGGTTATTAGAATCAATGAAATTAGCATATTTTTCTTGCAGAGGATGGCATTTCTCTTGCTAGTGGAGAGGATATTTTTTCTTTCCAGATGAAATTGCATATACCTAACATGCCTTTGAGTATAAACTATTCTCCTAACCTGAATATGATTTTTTTATTAGAGGCTTCTGATCAATGTGGCACCTTCCAACTTGAAATATTCATTGAAGCAGACACATCTTATGAGCTACGAAAGTCACCCTTCTCTTAAGAGGCTGTGAGTCAATGGTATCTATTCCATCAAAGTTACC
The DNA here is from genome assembly GCA_009831015.1 of Picea engelmannii. Lineage (NCBI taxonomy): Eukaryota > Viridiplantae > Streptophyta > Pinopsida > Pinales > Pinaceae > Picea > Picea engelmannii. Next base: position 4,184 of record ML780077.1, on the reverse strand, counting down.
CAGGGCTTGCACCTAAGCCTAACCACAAGCACAAACACATCATTGGAGAGACTTAACCCCAGTGGAGACTATAAAATCACCCCACTTCACCAACCCAGCAAGCCATTGTTGACAGAATATGAGTTTATTCATGCCATTACAAACAAGTGAATTTATTCATGCTGTATAAAACTATCTTGAAGCCATACATGTGAAAAATGTTGCATATCCCTATTGCACCAATACAGAAATCTGGAGAGTTAGCACTTCTCCAAGTTCTCGTCAGGCAGATGGCTCGTCAATCTAAATGCCAATGGAAGTGTTTTGCACAGAAACTTAGCAATTCTTTTATTAAAATCTTGAATCAGTGTGGTGAAACTTCGCTATTGATTGGTGCAACTGTGTACCATTTCGTCTGCACCTTTATGAATGACAGACTTCAATCGATCCAGCCTATTCTATCTAATATCCATAGGATTGGCCAGTGAATTTGTAGAGTTGCTTCAATGAATATTAAGAGCACCATATGTGAAACCAACAGTATATAACTTTTTGTAATGCTGTATACATGCACAATGGCATGTGCCCTACTATCTCCTTATCCTGGTGGAATTCAACCATGGTCCTATTCCATGCAGTCAGTCCCAGCCTCAGCCTATAATCTCGCACATATAAACGCATCCCAAGAGGTCGTGCTTGAAATGAAATGATATTGAAATGCTCTATACGTGGACAATGGTGTGTGTCCTACAATCTCATTATCCTGGTGGAATTCAACCATCGTCCTATTCCATGCAGTCCCTTATCATACTAAACCTCGGCCTATAATCTCATGCATGTAAACACATCTCAAGAGGTCGTTGAAAATAATTTTGTTCTTATCTTCTTTTTCCTATAGCATATACGGTTTGATAGTCACTCTTCCATAATTGTTAATAGCACACCTGTTAAATTTAACCTCACAAGCACAATGATTGACAACAAAATCATATTCAATCTGCCAATTATTTACAAAGGACTTGCCTTAACATTAAAAGGAGTATTAAGAAGGAACGGCAAAGCATTTTATATTGAACATAGCATAGAATTTTTTTTGGGATAGATGATAATTTTATAAATGTCATACTTTCTGCAACCTATAGCATTAGAATAATATTGTGTTTCAACGTTCATGCTGTTAGTATAATTTGAAGTTGGTCAGGAAAAAGCTGAAAGCACCATCAAATACAATCACACTCAAACAGTGTCTTAACCTCCATACAGCATTGCAGTATGCAGCAAACAAAAAGAATTATATTAATCATGCGCTCTTGGAGAATGAACAAAAAGGGAAAGTGTAATGTTTTAACTTTTTTTAATGGTTTGGGCCACTGCTTTTCAAATTGCCTATGCAACTCATCAGAGAACCATTGCGCATGTATGTGACAAATGAACTTACACATGAAACCAGACTTGTGAAAAGAAAAACCCCTTCTGTACAATTGTTTAGTCAAATTACAAATGACACAGTGCAAAATCAACAATTTCGATATCATCTGCTATTTTGATGAATTGAAAGAACTGACAATGAACATGGCCAACTCAAACAGATCAAAACTTAGACCAGTCAATTCCTATCAAATCAAACTAGAATATTTTTAATGGTTGAAGTATATCTAAGACATACAATGGTAATAGAAAAATGCTCCAGAATAGATCTATACCCTACCATAACTGTATTCAGATACAAAAATTTCTGAAGAAAATAGACTACCTGACGGATATACTTATTTTCATGATATCAAGGCAATGGAAAGAAAATAACACAGAATAATTATGTTCCTAGGGAGGTTGACATATCTAAACAAAACAGAAGCCCTGAGAGATACTGATCAAATTCAATCAAATACCATATAATATCAGCAACGGATAAGAACAGCAGAGGGTTCCTGTTGACATGTAGAAGCATAGGCTGGAATGCTTAAATATACAAGTTTTCATCAGCATACATCGTTTACACCATAATCAGCATTCCCTTCAATTCTTCCAAGAATGTAAGGAATATAGCACATTGGGTTAAGGTATATGAAATAAAAAGTGATCTCAAGATTTCAAAAGGAATTTTCTAAATTCTTCATTTGACTTGGGTGTCTCTTCTGCTTCTATGCTTCTGTTGTCTTTTACACCCCATCCTAGGGGTCTTGCAGCTCTTGCTACATTCCTTGGCAGTGCAAATGTGTTGCTTCCTGTGAGTTTCACATGTCCCCCATGCCGATTTGATACCGCTGGGGATGCAGATTGTGCTGAGCTCCCATGT
>ML780076.1:633904-669767 GCA_009831015.1 Picea engelmannii | reverse complement strand
AAAAAAAATCATTCAAAGGTTAAATTGGGGATTTTTAATCTCTGAACTCAATTTTTACCAATTTCCTGGAAAATTTCCAAACTTCTCCCTTGAACTTGCAATAAACAACTTCCAGAAATCCTCTAAACTTTAACAACATTGGAGGTAATACACCAAATCTGCATAATTGAGCCCTAGAGGTGATGCACCTTATATCCATGTATACACAATGTCTTTCTTTATCAAAACACTAGCTTCTTGAATTCTCAATTTACCTAGTTGAACCTAGATCATATCTTAATATTCTTTGTTATTTTCCTCTAATAATATTCTGAAGAATCCTTGACATAATACTCTTTCTTGGAGTCTCTCTTCTCATCCTTGATACCAAGTTCAAACTCTTTCACCTACTATATAAACCCTCCTTCCATCTTTCATGTTTTGCATCTCCATGAGTACCCACTATTCATGCATTAGAATAAATTGTGAATGGTGTATCTCTTACTCAACATCCCCATTTGATATGCATATCTATCATTTAGAAATATTTTTCCAAATAAAATTTATATTGGAGGTCTTTCAAACTACTCACTGCACAAAGTTGGTTGATTGTTGAAGATTCCTAAAGAAATCACATGCTCATTTTGAAGAATCATCCCTACGTCTTTCTCCTATATGTAGATTTCCTTTGCATATTCGACATATATAAAAATAATTATAAACCTTATCTCTTATATCTATAAACATAGGCTCATAAACATGTTGATACAACAACATTTGTTAGCTAAAAACAATAATTTGCAAATATGAGAACAAATGCACATTTTTTCCCTTTAAGGTCACTAGTCATCTTCCTTCTAATTTCCTATGAATTTTGAAGCTTAAATCACAATTCTAGATGAATACATGGATTCTCTCCATTCCAAGATATTTACAATAGCTGCTATCTTTCTCAAATCTGATCTTTGAGAAAAAAAATATAGTCATCTGAATATTACTAAACTACCCATTTTTGTGCATTTTTCTTCCGGGTGCAATTTATCCCAGACACCAACTTTTGTCACTTGTAGAAGAAAAAATTTAGAAAAAAAGGGAAACTTTTGTATGAGACATTGATAATAATGATGTCAGGGAATTCATAACAACTCTTAGGTTGTCAATCTAATGTTGTAGTAAAAAACTACATCAATTTGGAAATGCCAACTTTGTCCTTTTCACCCCTTTTTCAAGACAAAATTTTTAGCCAAACTGGTTATCTACAAAATTATGCACTTCTAGAGAATATTCACAAAAAAAATATGTATGTCTTGATGAGTACATACAAATTTTCGTAAATAATGTTTTCCAAATTTTCCATCTCGCGACCTTTCTCATCTAAAAATCCCTAAAATCCCCATAAAGTGGCCCAGAATAATGGATTTTTCCCTTTTTTGGCACGTCTACTCCAAAATCTTTGGAATCTGGCCAATCCATTCACACAGTATCTTCATGCCTTTTTTTTTAACACTCTGTAAAATTCTTAGCAGTAACTGTGCTCCTTCCACTGAACTTGACCCTGAGCTTCAAAAATAGGTAATTTGCATTTTCCAGAAAACCATAGCATAATTGGACAGTGGTTCTCTCTAGGATTTATGTAGCCCTCAACACTACAGACACAATCCATAAATATTTATCTTCTTCTGAGTTTTTATGCTCTTTCTATGGAAAAAATATGATTTTGTCTTCTGCTATGTGGCATCTTTGTTGACGTGGTTGCTAATGTGGAATTCTTGGCCCACATGGAACCTTGAGGTGATTCCACTTCACCCTCTTGGACACCTTGGACATTATCTGTAATCCTTCATCACCTTTCTCTTCATTCTTTCTCTCCTCTTCTATTTCCTTTGTTTTATTTCCCTTTCTTGCTTCTTTACTTTACCTTTAATACATTTTATAAATAATAAAATGTTTTTATTTACGGGCCGACATGTACCATATTTCCACCTAGCACACATATGAACTTGGATGGGAAAATGGTCCCACCTTGTCTATCATACCTCCACCTTTCACACTTTCATTGGTCATGGGGATGGGCAGGTCCCATCCCACACCTTTACCCCCATTGAGCAACATGCATGCTCTAGATATAACGACAAAGGATGATCGAAGAAATCATCGATTTTTGTTTCATATCACATCATCGGCATGATTGAATGTTAACAACCGTTCACAATGTGATAGAAAAAACTTCCCATGATACATGTTGCACTCTCATTGGTTTCGCATCGCCAAATTTTTTTTCAAAATTTCTCTTCCCATGTGATACCACTTAAGGTATATGTCTATACCACCTCGTCCATGTCACACCTACATCAACTATCGGTCCTGCCACCACACACTCCATATTTCTGACCTTGACACTATGCCACCATGGAAGTCCATGTCACCACTTCCATGTCACCTAACATATCGACCCCACATCACCACTCATGTCATTTATTGAAAATCCCCAAAATTTCAAAAATTACAATTTTTCAAAATTTTCATTATGGTTGCCATAGAAGCTCTGAAATTAAGCTTTTTGTGGCCAATTTTGGCCTTGTGCATGTCAATTCAACCTCTAAACCCGAAATTTGACACACCCCCATCAAATTATAAATGAATTTCACTATATAATTTGTGGATTTTAACAAATATTTCCATGCATGCTCTACAAATTCCAAAATTTGACCAATCATGGTCATAAAAACACTTATTTGGAGGTTAAAATTGGGGATTTTTAATCCTTGAACTCAATTTTCACCAAGTTTCTAGAAAATTCCCAAAATTTCACCTGGAAGTTGTGACAAACAACCTCTAGAGATCCTTTGAACTTTAATAACATTGGAGGTAATAATTCAAATCCGCATAATTGATCCCTGGAGATGATGGACCTTATCTCCATGTATACACTATGTCTTTGTTTATAAGAAGTCTAGCTTCCTGAATTCTCAATTTACCTGGTTGAACCTAGATAATTTATTAACATTTTTCCTTCCTATATTTTGATCATATTGTAAAGAATCCTTCACATAATAGTCTCTCTTTGAGTTTCTTTTTGTAATGAGCCAAATGCTTAAATTATCATAATAAACCAAAAGTACACACCATGTATAGAATGTGATAATGGATCACAACTCCAAGATAGATAAGTCACAAAATAACTCCTTAAATAATAGGGTACCCTCCTCCAAATAACCAAATACCATTCATACATCACAATTCCCACCTCCTCCAATAATAAAGACATGAACTATTTTTATGCCTATTAACACTTGCACATGAGGCCCCTTTACCATTAGGCCGACCTTATTACATATGTATTTACACAGTACATGTACATTTAGACCCATATATTCCCCCCCTTATGGTCATATCATATACATTTAGCCCCATATATGCTCCCCTTGCGTCATAACATAGTACCCTCCTTCAAAATGCTTTGTCCTCAAAGATTTGAAATTAAAGGCTTCACATGTGATGAAACCAAGTAATATGATTTTCTTATGTTCATGGTTTCTTCCTTCCATTTATGATTATCCATCCATCCAAAATCAATTCTTTTCAGGCATAATACTTTGTGTCTGGTTGTCGCATGATTTTTTTTCCCTTGATTCCATGTATCATTGTTGAATCTTCTCCAGTTTGTAGTATATGTTTGTCTATGATAATATCTTCTATAATAATGGTTTTGTGATGCCATATTCCATGAAAATTGATGATTATTCCATATTCTTCCTTGATAATGATGGTATTGATCTTATTTTCTTCCTTGAAATATTTCTTGATAATGAGGGTGTCGATAAGGTTTGACATTTGATGGTTTTTCTTCATTCTGAACACCCATTTCATCTCTCTTCTTTTCAAAGACAACGGAATCCTTGATCATCTTTGCTTGGTATTTTATTACTCTAGCCTTGGATATAATACAATCATATCTGGCATGTACGTCCTCTAGATGGATTTCAACTTCTTCAAGTATATTCTAGTGTCCTTCTTGAGTCTTGTCTTCTTTCTCTTTTTGAAGTTGCAATGTGAACCCTTCTATCAAATTCTAATTTCCTTCTTAAATTTTGTATTGCGTTTCTAATTTTACCTCATCATTGTTTAGGGATTCCTTAACCTTCTTTAAAATTTCCTATTCAAGTATTTTGGTAGATTATTCATCCAATATCCTCATTTATTCTTGATTTTTATAATTCTTCTTTTCATCTTTCAATCCTTTAATCTCATCCAATAAATTTTTATTATGGTTTCATAATCTATATATCTATTCATATTTATTTTTCAAATCTTCCCTTGACTCATCATTTTCCCACTTTGGTTTACTACTCTTTTCTTTCTTTAAGTTCTTAACCTCTTTAATGAGTGATTAATTAAGGGATAGTTTCGTATATATATCCTCACCCTTGTTATTAATCTCTTCCTTTTATTCTTTTAATTCATCTTTAATTTTGTACAATTCCTCCATTTTGTATCCCTAATCCATTTATCTTAGAAGAGTTTTTCAAATTCTTCCCATGTGGAGTGGAGTCTAGTATCTTAATCAATGCTTCTCCACCACTTATGAGCTCCACCCAAAAAATAAAAATATGCTCCATAAGGAATTATACCATTTATATGATATTCCTTTACCATCCTCAACCATTCCATGGGACTGATTTCATCTTTATCTTCATCTCCACTAAAGTTAGGTGCTGTCATTGATTCTTAATTGAGGTATAACCTCAATCCTTAACTTCCAAACTCATTATATTAAGTATAAATGTCTCAAATAGTTGTAATCATTGTTCCAATATCATATTGTATGTTTTTTCTTTCCAACGTATTTTGAATCAGCTCAATCATACATCCCAATCAAAAGTTATGATAGTTTTAAGTGGCATACCTTTGAAAACCATGATTTGGAGTCTATCCTCCTAGTCAAACTTCCTTCGGATGTATCTCTGCAATTTAGGCCCTTTTGAGTCTAATATTGTGACATTTAATCTTATTATATGTCCTTTCTTCAATTCCATAGGTATGATCAAAATTGTATGTGCCAAGTGGAAGTTGTGGTAACCTCCCCACACCTTGCTGATTTTTTACCCTTTTAGGAGAGATAACTTGTACAACGTGCCCCACACACAATAATTGATATACAATTCTAAAAATTGTACCAAAAATACTATAGAATTCCCACTATCCAATGCAATAGGTCTTACACAATGTGGATCCTCTCTGAAGAATATATGACTATTTTACCCAAAACAACTATTTGAGACTAGTTAATAGGACTAGTCAAATACCCTATCTTCCATTGGGTGTATATCCAAAACTATGATGACCTTGAAGCTGGAATTTTTACCAAATACACCTTGTTATTTCTTCTAAATAAACTCCGATTTTCACAGTCTAAATCATCCCCCAAAATAGTTTATAGAGAAAATGATAAGATGAATTTCTTGAGGAAGAAAAACCCTCGGATTGGTGCTATGATAATAATGTAATGAACCAAAATGCTTAAAATCTCATAAAAGAACATACGTACACACCATGTACATAATGTGATCATGACACACAACTCGAGGATAGATAAGTTACATAATAACTCCTTAAATAATAGGGTACCCCCCTCCAAATAACCAAATACCATTCATACTTCACAATTCCCACCTCCTCCAATAACGAATACATGACCTCTATATATACCTATTAACACCTACACATGAGGCCCCTTTACCATTAGGCTGACCTTATTACATATGTATTTACACATTAAATGTACATTTAGGACCATATATTCCCTCCCTCTGGGTCATATCATATACATTTATCCCTATATATGCTCCCCTTGGGACATAAAACTCTTCTCACCCTTGATACCAAGTTCAAACTCTTTCACCTACTATATAAACCATACTTCAAATTTTCATGTTTTGCAGCTCCGTGAGTACCCACTGCTCATGCATTATCATAAATTGTGGATGGTCTCTCTCTTACTCAACATCACCATTTGATATGAATATTTTTCATTCGGAATTATTTTTTCAAACAAAATATCCATTGGAGGTCTTCCAAACTACTCATTGCACCAAGTTGGTTGATCCTTGAATCTTCCTAGAGAAATCATGTGCTCATTTTGAAGAACTTCCCCTTCCTCTTTTTCCTATCTGTAGATTTAATTTTTATATTCCACATATAGATACCTAATTCTAATCCTTCTATGTTCTCTCTATAACCATAATCTCAGAAAAATGTTCATAAAACAACATTTGTTAGCTAGAAATAATACTTTTCATTTCTGAGAACAAATGCACAATTATAGTTGAATATATGGATTCTCCCATCCAATATATTTCCAAATACTACCCTCTTTCTCAAATATGATCTTTGAGCATAAAATTATAGTCATCTAAATATTGCTAAATTACCCCTTCTGTCCACTTTTCTTCTAGGTGCAATTTATCCCAGACACCAACTTATGTCACTTGTAGAAGTAAATCTATTAGAAAAAGGGGAAAATTTTCTAGGAGACATAGATAATAATGATGATGCAAAATCCATAACAACTCTTACAATGTAAATATGATACTCTAGTAAAAAACTATAGCAATCTGAAAATGACATCTTTGTCCTTTTCAACCCTTTATTCAGACTTGGAATTTTTAGCCAAACTAGTTATCTGTCGAACTGTGCATTTCTAGAAAATATTCACTAACAAAAAAATCTTGCTTGATGAGTACACAAATTTAGAGTAAATAAATTGTTCCAAATTTTCCATCTAGGGACCCTTCTCTGCCGCTGAAAAACCCAAAAATCCCAAATAAAAAGGCCTAAAATAGTGGATTCGCTCTTTTTTTGCACCTCCACTCTGAACTCCTTGGAATTTGACCAATCCATTCACACAATGTATTCATTCCTTCATTTCTAATACTCTGTAAAATTATCAGCAATACCTTTTCTCCTGCCACTGAGTTTGACACTCATCCTAAAAAACAGGTAATTTGCATTTTTTGGAAAATAAGAGTATAATTGTCTAGTGCCCCTCTCTAGAATTTATTTAGCCCTCAACACTAAAGACAAAAACAACAAAATAATATCTCCTCCTCATTTATTATTCTCTTTCTATGGCCAAAATAAAATTTTGAATCCAGACCTTGTTTTTGTTTTTCAAACTATAGGGCAATTTTTCCTATGTCACATCTTTGTTGATGTGGTTGTTGTTGTGGATTTATGGGTCCACATGGTACCTTGACGTAATTCCATTTCACCCTCTTGGACGCCCTAGCCCTACCCCATCATCATTCATCACATTTATCTTCATTCTCTCTCTCTCCTCTTCTCTTTCCTCTCTTCTCTTTTCCCTTATTTCTTCCTTATTTTACCTTTAATACATTTTATAAAAAATAAAATGTTTTTATTTATGGGCCCATGCATACCATTCTTCCACCTCACACACATCTAACCTCAGTTGGGAAAACGTTCTTGAATTTTATATCATACCTCCACCTGGAACCATTTCATTATCCATGGAGATGGGAGATTCCCATCCTACATCTTTACCTCAAGTGTGTAACATGCATGCTCCAGATCTAATGGATAAGGATTATAAAAGTGATCAATGGGTTTTGGTTGATATCGCATCATGAACATGCTTGAATGTTATCAACCCTCTGTGATGTGGAAATACAAAATTCTCATGATACGTTTCACTCTGATTGGTTTGGAATCACCAAAAACTATTTCAAAACCAATCTTCTATCCATGAGATACAGATTATGGTATCGGTCTATAACACCTTGTCCACATTATACCTACGTCATCTATCAAGCCCACCACCATTGATTCAGATTATTTTTGGCAAGAAATGAGAGCAGAGATATAATAATGAAATGTATAGAGATATCTCAAATATCCAATAATATAACATAAATGTATAACAGATGCAATCATAAAAAAAAAGATATAGTAATACACAATTTTCTATTAATGAGGGAAAATGTACAAAGACTGTAAAAATATAGAGTGAAAGACTCGCTAGAATGGTGACATCTTATCTCTAAGAAGATACGTGATGGATACTCGCATTCACAAGAAAATTATTATTACAATGAGGCTCCAAAGGCCTTTTTAACATAAATAAAATCCAAAACCCTAACCCCAGAAGACGAAAAGCCAATATTTTTGTGGACCCTGTTTTGGGTAGTTTGGTGTATCAACTTCCCAGGGGCGTAACGTTGGCAGACAATCTCCATTTTGGGGTTCATGATAGCTCGTTGCAAAGGTATCATCAAGAATATTCATTTTGGGGGCTCAATCATAGTCTTTGGTCATCATCAAGGTGCTCGACCTCGAAAAAAATCATCTAGGCCCTCAAAATGGCCCTGGATGTTTAGGAACCAAAAAACTGCTAAAAATAGTAAATTACCAAAAGACTGTTTTGAGCCAGTTGGAATAGGCTAGAGACCACTAATATCCACCTAGATAAATCCTCCCCCCTTAGGAACAAATGGTATCTATTGCATTTATTTCCCGGTGGAGAGGGGAAAGCACTTGTTGAATCTGAACCTTGGTGAGTTGATTTCTTTGCTGGAGAAGTTGCATTGTTTGGTTTGTGGGAGGTTGTTGAGAACCCAATGAGATGATTGTGTGCAGAAGGAATCCTTGGAATTTTCTTCAATCTTATCAAACTGCTTATGTTGGATAAAAGGTTCTTGTACTGAGGCTATAGTGGTTGAGGTGTTCTTCTGTTCACCTTTTGAACAGATTGTGAAGAAGCTGAATTTTGTAGTATGAAATACTACCTTGCGGCACTTTTTAGGTGGGACAGTAGGCAGAATTAACTCTAGTATCCTATAGATATGACCCCCCATATTAACAATGACACTATGGGGTTGAGACATATAAATAGCATGGATATTCCACATATATGGTTGGCCCAATACAACATCGCAGACATCTAATGAGGCATCATCACATAATACCTCGTCCTTGAAGAGATGGATTTCATATGAAAATTGACACTACTGACTAACACAAATATCTTGTCCCTGGAGAAGCCACCTGATGTTGTATGGTTGTGAGTGCGGTTCTTTCGATAATACTAACTAATTAGTGACCTCTGCTGAGATGAGGTTCTTCTAGCTTTTGCTATCAACAATAAAATGCAGCGAGGTCCCCTTCACCCACATCTGTGAATGAAAAAGGTGCTCCCCCTCTTCAGGATCTGTTGGCTCTTATGGTTGAGTTAATGTTGTCATGACAATAGAAATGGGGTCTACGTCGATGATTTGTCTTCTATCAGTATTTTCTTAATCATATTCTGAATCAGGGTTCAAATCCTTGTCTTTGATCTTAGCCACCAATGATTGTTTTGAGTGACATTCATTAGTGTTGTGCCAGGGGATTTTGTGGAAATTACACCACTTTCTAGTGTCCTTCTCCGTCTTCTCGTGACCCTTCTTTTATTGTGGCTTGGACTAGTTTTCGAGAGGTTGCTTGTTAGGGTCATATTTACCATACTTTGGTTGTTGCAGATTTGTAGACCTGAAATCTCACTTCTTCTGGTGATTAAATTTATGATCAATTTTAATATCATATCAATAAGCAGCACCCAGTGATGAGATGCCCAAAAAATCCATTAAATTTTGGATGTATCTTTGTACAGCACCATGGTATTTCATAACCAAATGTCACTCAGAGTCTTTGAAACCCATATTGGTGTGCAAGGTATGGAATATATTGTTGAAATTTGACACTGTGTGGCCCTTATCATGCCATATGTGTTCCATCTCATGTACTAGTCATCATAGTTGTCAATAGGATAATATTGTTCCTTGACCACATCCAAAAAAAATTCCCAAGTGGGCTCGACCACATATATTCCAGACTCCTCTTTTGAATTTTTCTCCCAGCAAGTTTCACACCAATGTTTGACATGGGGGAGAGCCTTAAGGAGTGCGTAGGTGATATTTTCCCTATTGGAGAAATTATGAATAGAGAAATAAACTTCTAGCAGATTTAACCACTTTTATAGGGCATCCACATCTATCTATCCTTCAAATACGGGAATATCAAAATTAAATTGTACCTTGAAATGGGATTTTCCTCCAAAGTGGTCATTTGATGAATACGCATCTGTTTTTATCGGAAGACATTGAAGGATGTGGGAAAAATTATCCATCATTTTGTCCCTCTATCGTGTGAGAGCTTGCTCAAGCAACAGATTAATAGAATATTTTGCTGCATCGTTTTTATTTTCTTCCACCATGGAGGGTTTCTTGGGTGTGAAAGAGTGATTTTCTTAAAGAGAGACAACCTCGAGACCCAACTTGTTATACTCGGACCTCATTGGGGACATGCACTGAGAAAAAAAAATAATCAAGAGTAGCCTTCCCTAATACCACTAATCTGGATTATTTTTGACACACAATGAGAGTCGAGATATAATAAATAAATGTAGAAAGATATATCGTATATCCAATAATATAATAGAAACATATCAGAGATGTAACCATAAACACAGAAATACAGTAACACACAATTTTCTACTAATGCACGAAAATGTAGAAAGACTATAAAAATGAAGAGTGAAAGACTCGATAGAATGGTGGCATCTTATCTCTGAGAAGAGATGTGATGACTAATCGCATTCAAAATAATATTATTATTGCAATGAGGATCCAAATTCCCTTTTAACATAAATAAAATCCAAAACCCTAACCCCGGAAGAGGAAAATCAACCAGTTTTGTAGACCCCGTTTTGGGTAGTTTGGTGTATCAACTTTTCGAGGGCATAACGTTGGCATACGATATCTGTTTGGGGTGCACAATAGATCATTGTAAATTTATCATTGAGGATATTCATTTAGGGGGCTTAATCAAAGCCTTTGGCCATCATTGAAGTGCTCGACCTTGAAAAAACTTCATTTAGGCCCTCAAAATGGCCCTGGAAGTTTAGGAACCAAAAAAACTGCTAAAAAAAGTAAACTGCCAAAATAATGTTTTGAGCTGGTTGGAATAGGTGGGAGGCTATTGATATCCACCTAGATCAATCCTCCCTCCTTATGAAGAAATGGTCTTCAAGACAATTTCCTTGAGTTCTCGGGGGACAGGGGAAAGAAATTGTTGAATATGAACCTTGGTGAGCTACTTGCTTTGGTGGAGATGTTGTGGTGTTTGGTTTGTGGGAGGTTGTTGAGAACCCAATGAGATGATTGTGTGAAGAAGGAATCCTTACGCTTTTCTTAAATATTGTCTACCTTCTTCTGCTGGAAAGAAGGTGCTTGGACTGAGGTTGCAGTGGTTGCGATGTTCTTTTGTTCACCTTTTGAAAAAATTGTGAAGAAGCTTAATTTTGTAGTATGAGATACTACCTTGCAACATTTTTTAGGTGGGAAAGTAGTCAAAATTACATCTGGTATCCTGTAGATATGAAGCCCTAGAGAAAAAATGAAACTACAGGGTTTAGAATAAAAAATATAATGGTGCTTCCACATATATGGTTGGCCCAAGAAAACATCACAAACATTCTGCCAGGAAACATCACATAATACCTCATCCCTAGCGAAGCAGCCCAATTTTGTATGGTTGCGGGTGTGGTGTTGTTGACAATCCCAACTATTTTACAACCTTTGTTTAGATGAGGTTATTTTGGCTTCCTCTATCAACAATAAAATGCAACATGGTCCCCTTCACCCACATCTGTGAATGGAAAAGGATCTCCCCCTCTTTAAGATCTGTTGGTTCTTCTAGTTGAATTGTTGTGGTTGCAAAAATAACAGTGGGGTCTACGTAGATGATCTATATTCTATCAATATTTTTTGAATCAGATTCTGAATTAGGGTTCAGTTCCTTGTCTTTGATTTCAACCACCAATGACTATTTTGAGCGACATTCCTCAGTGTTGTTCCAGGGGATTTTTTTTAAATCACACCACTTTCCAGTGTCCTTCTCTGTCTTCTTGTGACCCTTCTTTTCATATGTCTTAGATTGGTTTTCATGAGGTTTCCTTTTAGGATTGTTTTTACCATAATTTGGTTGTTGCGTATTTTCAAACCTGAAATCCCACTTGTTATGGTGCTTACATTTCTGTTCAATTTTAAAAGCATATCGATAAGTAGCACCCCATGATGAGATGTCCAAGAAAACCATTTCAGTTTGTATGTATCTGTGTAGATCCCCATGATATTTCAGAACTAGATGTCACTCAGAGTCTTTCATACCCAGCTTGGTGCACAAGGTATGGAAGGTATTGGTGAAATCTAACACTGCTTGGACCCTGTCTTTCCATAGTGTGGTACATCTCATGTACTAGTCATCATAGTTGCCAATAGGGTAATATTGTTGCTTGACTGTCTGGAATTTTTCTCCTAGTAAGTTTCCCACCAATGTTTGACATGGAGGAGATCCTTAAGGAGTGAGAAGGTGATATTTTCCCTGTCAGAGAAATTATGAATAGATAAATAACCTTCTAGTAGATTTAACCATTTTTCTAGGTCATACACATCTATCTTTCCTTCAAATATGGGAATATCAAAATTAACTTGTACCTTGAAAGGCGAGGTTCCTCCAAAGTGGTCATTTGATGAAGACATGCATGTTGTTATTGATAGGCATGGAAGGATGTGGGACAAATTCTCCATAATTTTGTCCCTCTTATTATCTCTTTGTAATTTCTAGAGGTTGCATAAGAAAGGACAAAGCTAACAACAAAACCACTTTGGAAGCTGGGATCTAGCCATGTTAGCTTCAGAGAGGGATCTCTCTGTCAGATTTAGATTTGTTTAGGTTAAAATATTAGGCTAGTTATGATAGTTCAAGATTTGTTTGTTTTGATTTGAATTGTTTGGCTGATTAAATGCTTAAATTACCATTGGGATATTGGGTATGTCTCTTAAAATAGGGATCGGTTTCAACTTTTTATAAATTTTCTTCACAGGGTAAGGTAGTTAAACTGTTTGGATATTGTAAATTTGGATTATGTGAATAGGAAGAAGTGAAAGGAATTCCATCAACTAAAAGATAAATTAAGAATTCATTTTACTTAATTTTAGTTGAAAACATAGAAATCATTCAAAGGCAGAAACCGAGTATATTAAAAGAAATTATGTTCATCAACCTTATTTTGAATAATTAGGATTAGAAACAAATAAGAATGATAACAGAGAAAGTAAAACATAAACATATATAGATTCACTTCACCAATAGTTTGGCAGGAGAATCCTGTGAAAGAGCCATTTTTTATTACTGATCAATCCGCTTGAATAATACAAAATAGCTTTCTTGGATGCAAAAATCAACCCTGCATACCTCGAAATGAGAAGTATTTAAAAATTTATTTACAAAATATCCTGTCATAATTGATCAGGATATATTTTAGGAATATCTAAACTAACTATATCTCTAGTTACAAAAATATAGGAATGTTTCAGATTTATTCAGATTTCTAGCGTTGTTTTGATGGAAATTGTTGATAATATGTCCCTTTGACTTATACATAGTTGTTGGTCCTTGTTGCTAAAGAGTAGAAACCATACTTTCTGAAGTAACTCACAGAATTTGTCCCACCTTTTTTTACTTGAGATTGATATTTTGAGTAATTTCCTGTAAATTTCATCCATCTCTGTGTATTCAGAAAAAGTGGGTTTGGTGATGAAAATGTGTTTGATATCATGCTGAATGTTCAAATCAAACTATAGTGTTTCTAGAAATGATTTCCAAATGAAGATTCCTTGTATTCCTGTGAATTTTGAATTATATTTTTCCATTGTCTTTAATTTCTAGTTATAATCAAGCAATGTGATTAACTTGTCATTTAACACTAATAAACCAAGTAGTCATTTCTTGTTTAGAACCTCAAACTTGATGAAGAATATCTCCACATCTATGTCCATAACCTGGCATTTTTCTTCCAATTGCAACATAGGGCATTTCTTAGTTAGAAACTTTTTGATTTCCAGGATAGTTTTAGTTATGTCCTCTATCTCTAGCTCTTCTAACTCCTGTTTGTTTTTAGAATTTAGAAACCTGATGAGATATATCGATTCTATTGCCTTTTCTCCCAATTCTTCCTTAATTATTTCAATGGCTCCTCTATATTTCTAAATTAACTCATGCTGCTGAAAGATAATCTATATAGAAGGCCAAATCTCTGTCATGGATTTATTGATGTCTATCCATATATTTTCCTTAGCTTGGGCTAAGGTATTATCCATGGTTGTTCATTTTCCTAACTATTGTAGTTGTTGGTTGAGCCTCTGATATTTATGTATTTCGGCATGATGACAATTCTCGATCCTTGATTTCTTTTCCTGTAATGAATTTACTTCTTCCTATAACTTTTTGATTTCTACTCCTTGTATGGACATGTCCTCCATAGATTTCACCAATTTATCTCAGGCATATGTACTTTGTGTTGGGGATTATGTTCATATAGAAACTTTGTTTTTCTTATCCCTGTCAGGGGAACTGCATCTAGTGGAACTATGGACAACTGTTCATTTTGCTCTTTTTCCTTGATCATCTTATCCATCTCTGCTTCTATTTCCCTAATCTGTGCATTTTTCTCCATAATAAAGTTGAGCATTTCTTCTTTTTGGCTCTCTATCTCAGCCACCTCTTTAGTCTATGAATCCTCTATTTCTGGTAGTTTCAACTATTTCCTAAGTGATGTTATGTCAATATTCTTCTTATTAATCAATGCTTCTTCTTCTTTGAGATTAGTCAGGTCATATCCAATCTTGAGTACTAATTCCTCTAATGATTTTATCTTATTATCCATGGCTAAAGAAGAGATATTTTCAATATTCAATTGATACTAGATATTAGTTAGTGATACCTATAATTTGGAAGTTGTCATTGTAGTGGTTGTCAGGGTTGAATAAATCATCTCCCCTGTCTGTTTGTGCATATCCATTTGATCAATATGATGGACATTTTTATATCAAATTCAAATGAATTATTCTTGTAATTAGTTGTTGTCTTTGGATAGGGGACATGTTCTTGTAATAATGCCATTTGCATTCTTCCCTTCTCTGTGTCAAAAGATTACAAAACTCTGTGTTGAGCAATAGAAGTATGTTTCCAAAATTGAGTATAAGTATTTCTTTTGAGAAGTTCAATCTTTTGCTTAATTTCATTATACTTATAAAAAATATCTAACTCATTTTCTCCATGAATTGATTCACATGTTAGAGTTGTGTCTGCATTCCTTTGTGAAGCTGATGATGATGGATATACTGTAAACAAATTATCTGACTGTGATGAAGAGTGTGGTCCTTCCAAGACTATTGTAGACTACATTTCTCCCTCTTTAAGAAAAAATGATGTAGGAATGGTTTTAGTATTCTTCCTATATATTTGAAAATCATCTGTTGAGACCTTTGTGACTGAAGGAGAGTCTTCATTCCTTGATATTTTGTCTGTTTGTTTTTGGGTTTTGATGGTCTGTGAAGTGTTTATAGACAAAATTTGTTATTATACTTCTTGTAAGGTGTTCTCTTCCCACTCATCCTCATATATGTATTTTTCAATCTATGGCTTGGTTTTATGCACACAGGGAGTGGTCTTTTGTTTGATCCTAAGCTCAAAAATAATGACAAATGGATCATATGGCCAAGTAAATCTTAGAGGAAAGTTCATCTATTTTATGAGGATGTCTTCTTCTTCACCTGTTGCTCTGTTGTTGCAAATAAATGGTCCTATATAAGTTTTAATTCTGAACTGATATTTCTTCTTGGTTGATACAAAGTGGATTTCATCTGAATTTATCATCTATTTTATGTAATCCAATGTACAAATCCTAATTGGGAGGTATTTAGGAAACCTTCATGGTGGCAGATCACATCCTTAAACCCTTATTTCTATATAATTCTGGTAGAAATACTAGTCACCTATCTTGGCCTGCTCAATTAGATGTAAAACATTATGAATTTCTTCATTAAGCTTGGGTTTTGTACTGCTTTTCAGTAAACAATTAGTTGGATAAATGAAATGATCAATAAAATCTTTGAAACTATACTCCACTGAGTTATTTCTCACCAATGAAGTCCAAAATATGATTGATCGTGAGCTTCCTTGTTCATTTATCTTCTGGAGTGAGAAAGGGAACATGCATGCTTGATAGAATATGAAAATATAAACCAAAATTGAAGAATAGGTCAACATTCCTTCAGTTTGAAACTTAAGAAATTGTTCATGAATGTTGTTAGCCAAGAATTGAATAAAATTTAAGTTCATAGAAACCTTTTCTTTTGTAGAGAAAATGGACAAAAAAATTAAAATAGGTTCATCTACCCATTCATCGAAATAATATCCTAATAGACATGAGAGCATGTAGATAATCTGATTAGCCTTATCTGGGAAAATAGAAGAGGGGTATGGTGGATTTTTCTTAAGAAGTTGGGCATCTTCAGGGAGGAAAATTTCAAAAATTCGGGCTCTCTGGGAAAAGGTCAATTTTTGATATAATTTATTTAGGGCTTCGACATATAAAGGGGTGGTGGAGCTATTTTGAGGGATATGCATCATTTGGTTAATGGTCTCAGGAGTAATTGTAAACATAATTTCACCAATATGAGATGTGATGGCTCTTTGTCTTGGAAGATAACTAGCTTGGCATTTAAGGATGAATTGAGGGAAAGGGTAGATTTGAGGAAACATGTAGATGGGTAAATTGGATTCCCAGAGTCCAATTTTGTCACTCTAGTCAAGGAAATTATCCTTCAGCTAGCAATGTATTTTGAATAAATCAAATTCACACTTAGGCTCTGCAACTTTATAATCTTTGTCTGCCAGAGGAATGTGTTAACCGTTAATTGAAGGGGGAACCATTGGATTTTCAGAGGCATCAACAAAGTTTCCTTTGGGAGCCATAATTGAATAAATGACAATGGAATAGGCTAGAAATGTTGTAATTATAGGGAAAATAGATCGTCAGTTGAAGGTAAGTTATAGAGGTGGTATTCTAACAACAATCTATGCTCGATATTCATGGGGTTTCAGTAAAAAAATAGTGTAACGGGGGGCAAACGAGTTTCTTTTGTATGTGCATGGATATTCGTTAGTGCATGAGACCGTTATGGGACAACTAATAGTCATGGGGGAAGGGGTTAATTCGACAACAGATAAGAGGTGTGGGGACAGGTGTCATGTAGGGAGAGAGGAAGTAGTGGCGGGAAGGTGAGTGATATCAGGAGTGAATTAGGTGGATTTCAGAGGGGGGATAGGCAGTGTGTGGTAATCATATGCGAGGGTGAGAGATAATGAGAAAATACCACATTAGGTGGGGCCAGAGCAGGGGAAAACAACTTTTTGAACCCCCCCTTCACCAATAACGGTAAGTAGGTTGGGGGGATGTGGGAGAAAACAAATGATGTTTGTCAATTGGGAGGAGGGACTATGTCGTCGGGGAAAACTTCCGCTAATTTTATGCGCTACAAGACAAACTGTCTTGTCAATTTCCAACTTTGCTTAAAATGTATGCGCCATAAAGAAAAATATTTTCTTTTAAAACCTTTACATTCTCATTTTATTTTTCCTATACTAATATAACTTATTTTCATCCACTTAGGGTGAATTTTAATGTGCATACCCTATTTAATTTTCTTTGAAGGGAAAATTTATCTAACCTATATACTATCTTATGCATCTAACTAATTAATCCAGCTTAAAAAATTGGATTAATTTCTTCCTCTACCTAACTATTTTAGCCAAGATTAAACAGTTTGGATAAAAATATTCTCTAACTTGACTATTGGCATGAGATTGATCAAAACATGGTCCTTCTCAGGTTACCAACAAAAGGTACTGTGTAGTCTACAACGCTGGCATTTTCATCTCCACCAAAAAGAAGAATTCTCACCTGAAGCACAGCTAAGACAAAAGGATAGGGAAGGGAAAGGAAAATACTTAGGAGGGTTCAGAAAACCTTCAAGATTCATCATGATCTTTTGTAAGACAAACTAACTACAGAACTTATCTGAACTAATATACTTAAGAACTTAAGCTAATTAGGTTGCGGAAATAATTCAAACACAGAAACATCATGTGGAACTTATGAAGCATAAAGAAGTACTATAAATATATAATGAAAAAGTATAAACACAAAATGACACAACATATTTTGAAATTTTGGATCCTTCTTCATTCATTATCTTCAGATCTTTCTCAATTACAATCTCAGAGATACAACCTAGTGATATGTTATAGACTCTTGGCTCTGGACCCATGTCGCAGAGCTCTATTTAGACAAAATTGCATACAAGTTATGTTAGAAACATTACTTGTCTTCGACATAGGGATATCTGGGTCTGCAGGTTGCACGAGAAGCATCCAAGCAAAACACACAGAAGAAGTCCTTTTCGGACTTAAAATCAAGTGAGTGGGCATTTCATTCTTCAGCGGAAAGGATTTAGGGATAGAGCAGAACAACAATTGATGGGTAATTGTAGATTAACCAAGTCGCATCAAGTATAGCACTAATATTTTTAAGGAAGTCAACGGTCAGAATCCTTCGGGAGGCACTTGTGAAGTTACGAGGGTTGTTGATCGCAAGCAGTTCATGCACAATGTTATTTCTCAAGCTCGAGGTTCGTGAGTTCGAAGGGCGGACCATATCCCTTTGGTTGCATGATATTTCGAGTTACGAAAAGTGTCCAGAGGAGGTCAACCGTCGCTGACCATCGCGTCTTGGGACTTCACGAAGGGGGAATGCCAAAGTCTGATACTCCAACTCGCGAGGTCACAAGTAGCGAGAGGCACTAGTACTTGGGCCCTAGCCAACAGTTACATATGGAGAGCGCTGACCAGAAAGGGAGCCCTGCCTGTATCACTGTCTCAGGAAGCAGGAGTTGAAGAAGAGGAACCAAGGGTCTCCGACTTGCAAATCGCGAAATGAAAAGCACTTTTAATGATGGGCCCATAGTATCGCCAAAAGTGTTCCAGGCCGTCCGATCAAAAGAGGGGTACGTGATGCATGATTAAGTTCTATCGCCCCTTTGCACATCACGACTTCAAAGAGAAAGGATCAGCCTCCTCCCAGCCTCGAGGCATGAAGCACCGAAAGTGCCCAATGGTGGGCCCACAATATCGAGGAGCAGTCTCAGTCGTCCATCTAAAGGGGACACCTGGTGCATGATTAGGCTCCCCACCTTCTCACCCATCATGATTTTGAATCACAAGAAACAACTCCCTCATATCCCCGATGCGCGAAGTGATGAGAGCGTCTAGAACCTGGGTCTTGCAGCAGTGTGGGGTGAATTTAAGACCATCAGATTTGAAGGACGTGTGGCACTAGATTAAGCCGTCTCGACGTTTCACTCATCCTGATTTCAAGAAGCATGGATCAGCCCCTTCATATCTGCGACCACTAAAAACACCTTTGGGAGTAAGAAGAGGGTCATAGGCCGTGGTCACTTGGGACACAAAGAGAGTTGTGCAAGAGGGGCCAAAGGCACTGAGTTCAGTTACAGAGGAGATCATCATGACCTCTAGGCACCATCGGATCCAATCTCAATCCTGTGTCTCACTTGGAGTAAATCACAGAATGAATGGGTGGTTGAAACCTCCCTTCATTCATTAAGTGTGAGATATGGAGGGTCTAGCAAGAAGTCTGCTCGAAGGGGTCCTATGTACCATTTTTTTCAAAGAATCCATGATGAAGTCTTAGAAGAGACAGAGAAGTCTGCACACGCTAGCTCATCACTTAATGGCTCAGCTACCCTCCTTACAGGATCCATGCCCAGTTAAGGTGGCGCGTGAAGAAGGATTTCAGTACGAATTTGACTGAAAAGACACCGAGCCCTGGGTGACTGGGCACACCTATGATAGGCGAATTTTCCTGAGTATATAGGCTTATTTTTTGTATTTTGTAAGGATCGCTGGTAGAGTGAAGCTCTCAATTGTAAAGTTTTAACATCACTCTAGTTCTCTGGTTATGCATCTGTAGGTGGGATTTCTTGTTTTATGACAGAAAGTCTTTCTTACTCCATCTAATTTTCATCTTATGCTGAGAGAGTTCGTGAACGAATGATTCATGTGAATTATTGCAATCATGTTATAATAAAGGATTTATTGTTGCATTGTTGTATTCTCCATTGTTTTGTGTTTGAATGTAAGAAGATCTTGTGTTTAGATGCCTTCTCCTACAGTCTGTTAGAAACCTAATGTTTACGACAGACCTTTGCATCTCTCTGAAACAAGTCTTCCTCCTACTCACCCTTACTACAACTCACTGTCTGAAGTTTGATCAAGACCTCACCTGCCCATGCCTACTTGGCCTAGTTTTGGAGTTAGAACCACATAGTTTGAGTTAACTTCCATTCGATCATCCCATTGAAAAAAACATGACAATAAATTGATGGGCATTGGGCTCTACTCTTGCTTCAATCCAGGAGTGACTTCTGACGCTAACAGGTTACATTTATAAAACTCAAACTCGACTTCTCAACAATAGGCAACAATAAGAAGAAAACAACCCTTTTTCAATCATGGTTGAAACACCCTTGAAATTATGACACCAAACTTCACACTTATGATACAAACCAACCCTTTTACGATCATATTCATCCCTATATATAAGATAATTCATGTCTTATGGATTTAGGCTTGCATGCTTTCTTGTTTTGTTGCAACTACTTTTGCCTTGTTGGAGTTACATTCTCCTTTTCACAACTAATTTTTGTTACTCTCCCTTGCTTTGTTGTCCAGTTCCTTTTGTAGCTTGTGCAACTCGTACTAGACCAAAACTGGGACTTTAGACCTTCTTGCGCAACTTCTCATCCAAAAACAAAGGGCCCAACAAGCTCCGACCACAAACCTTGACTCTCCCTCGAGTCAAGTACTCGTCTCTTTCGCAGCTTTCAGGAGCAATGATTGTTTCCCCTTTTCCTCCTTTCCCTCATTTTTTTTCTCTTCTTCTTGTTATTTCTCTTATTATACCTCTTCAAATGAAGGGCCCAACTCTGGGACCAACTCCAAGGCCCATTTCTTAACTTATTTAAAGCTCCCAACTTTATCCTGCCATTTCCTAGCAAGGAGTGAGGCCTCAACGATGAACTGTTGGGTCGCATATGTGATACGCTCCTTGGAATTGGATGCAACCAAAGAGTTCCATTCAGAATATGTTGTTGCATCATCTTGATACATTTTCATATAAACTATATGAATGACAGGCCAAAATTTGCGCAACTCTTTCTTAGCTACATATTGTGCCTCAAATAAATCATTCATCTCATTGTTCGCCTGCTGGATCTGGTCAAACTTTTGTTGTTTCTCTAGTGGATCCATCGTAGTCGTAACTTCTTCATTCAACACTTATATTATAGTGCATACATCCTCCAAGGTTTGGTTGCACCTAGCGATGATGCCCATCCAATCGTTGACTTCTCTGAAAATATTTTTGCACCCAGTTGTGCGCTTTTGTATTGCTGCTCGAGCATCATTTTCTTCTAGCACTATCTTCTCTGTATGCTATTACAACTTCTGAGGTTGCTTCTTTACTTCCTACTGAGTTTTCCACAACTACACTTCCATATTCTCGGTGTGAATGGCCAATTTTGACCATGCTCCTTGGAGCAGTTCAATCTGATGCTCTGGTTTTCCTGCCTCACTGGCTTCTGGCAGATGGGGTGTGACCTTCTGAATTTCCAGTCAGGATTCAACAAGCCTTTGTTGAACTCTTTCTAGCCTATGATTGACTTGGATATTCATGTGTTCTTCTTTTTTTATGCACGCTTGCACAAGGATAACTTCCTTCCTCCTAGACATTGCAGACCTCTCAGCCTGCTGGAGCCTCTACTCCACTTGATCATTTGTTGCCCTGATCATTCCAACTAAGTGTGTTGTTGGCCACTATGAAAGGTCAATCAATGAAGGGTGTTTGCACCCAATTCATCACCTTGGTGAGAAAATAAGAGGTGCTTGCATGCCCAATTGGGTCTTGCTGAGCATGACAGTTGTAGAGGAAAGAGTTAGAAAAAGAACAACAAAACTATAAGAAAGAATTAAACTAATACAAACTAAAATCATGAGCATATGGGTAAAGAAATAACAAACACAAAAATACCAATATCACCAATGTTTTTAGGCTGATCAATTGATGAAATCAAAGCACAATGAAGAAAGGGGACTATGAGTCCCTTCTTCCTCCAAAGGAAGGCTCTTTGGCCCTCACAAACTTGCTCTCCTTACAATAAGAAAATGAGAATGATGGTGAAAGAACTCCTAGCACATCCACTCAATGGAGAGGTGGATAGCTCAATGAAATGGTGCCAATGGGTTATTTTCAAGGAGTGAGTCCTTAAAACAATCTAGACAACATAACATTACATGAAATTCCTTGAGAAAATGAGGTTTCTTCATGGCTTTTTATAGCATTGCATTGCGTGATTATGTAACTCCTTTGTAGTGTGAAAAGAGGCTCTTTAGGGCTTAATTAGGTCTTTGACCAGCCTACCATGTGGATTCAACTCAGATTTGATGGACAAATCAGCTTGGGAGATGATCCATAAGTGGTTGGGAGGCCGACCAATTCAATAAATGCACCATTTAGCAGGTGCATGGGTTTTTGCGCCAACAGTTGTGCATCGTGCGCATATGTGCGCATGGTACGTTCCTGTTCCACGCATATGCGTGTGCACCCAACTTCTGTAAAGCGCTCTTCAATTTTTGGTTACTTTGTATAGTTTTTGACCTTTCTGGAATGCTGTGAAATTAATTCAGTGCCATGAATGACTTCATTACTGTTTGACGATGATGAGTTCTTGTTGCCATGTGCGGATGAAATTTCAGTGATAACAAAGGGGTTTCATCCCTAGGTGCTCAGACCTGAAGTGGAAGTCCATTGGTCATTCAATGTTCTGATGGATTCTCTACTTACTACTCCACTTTGGATGGTCCTAGCAGAAGTCTTAGCCTAAACGTTGGGGGAAGGAGTGTCAAAACCTCTGTTATGTCTAGGCAGATTTGTAGCAATTCTGCGCACTGCTGAGGGTTCTAGAGAACCAACTCCATATGTTCTTGCGCGGATGTTTCTCTCTACTTGGAGGTTGACTCTGGTTCCTTTTGAACCTCTGGTATATCTTTCTCTTTGTGTGGCTCCGCTTCCAGAGTTGTGCTTCCCATGGCACCCTCAACCTTGGTCATTGAGGAAGTGTGTTGGGGACTTTGAGCTTGCATCTCCTCTACCATTTGAGTTTCCTTATGTTGCACAAAAGGTACAATTTTTTGGTCCTGGGTTTCAGGGTTCGGCCCAATCAGCTACAGTCACTGCTCAGATACTTTTGTATTTGGACCAGAACGTTTTGGTCTCTTCCCCATTAACTATGGGCTTGTTTTTGGGAGTTCTAGCTCAGGTAGTTCTATGGGATCGAGATGCATGGGATATGGATTATGGGAAAATTCCATAGTGAAACAAGGATTTGGTGGTCACAACTACAGGTTTTAGGATTGCACAGGCTTTCTCACTCTACAGAATTGAAAAATCACTAATTTCTTTCTTAAAACAATGTGTTCTATGACGAGTTATCATAGCCTTATAATCGAGCTTAGTTGCCAAGCTTAGTAATAACTGTTGTTTGTCATGACCCTATGGATGCAACTTTGATATGATTTTTCTAACGAGACCAATTAACGATGTAAATCCTATTGGCCAATTCAGGCATTCATTGTGCAAGTTGGATAGGGACATGGCTGATTTCAGACCTTTTTGTTTGACGGGTGGGAATCCTGGTGTGAATACTGATGGAATATTCACGTATCATGGATTTATGGCTTAACTGAATTCATACGGAGTATCGTAATAGCAATAAAGGTTGTGACTAGACTGGGTTCATGTGGCACATGGACTCAGATTGCATTCATATTCGTTCTCCCTCTGACCACAAAGGGGTCCCCATCATATTAATGACGGTCATTAATGGGTTCTTTATTCTTATGATCCTACACTGATGAGTAAGTAGTTCTGCATCAAACAACACTTAAACAAAAAAATAAATGGACTACGTGTCACAGTGCAACACTGCACACATCAACTTTATTAACTGAATTAATAGAAATTGCAGAAAAGATCAAATCTAAATACTATACATGCTCCTTCAGACTAGAGAAAAATTCCTTTAGCTCAGTTCTGAGACATATAGGGTTTCAGGAGAGCACCATTCACCCATCCCATCCACATCATACCATCCAGTTTCATAAGTCTAACTTCTCCATAAGGTCGGATCTCCGCAACTATAAATGGTCCCAACCAATGCATGTGCAACTTGCCAGGATGCTTCTGGTACTTACTTTCATAGAATAGGACCTTGTCTCCTTGTGCAAATACTTTAGTCTTAATGTGTTTGTCATGCCAAGCTTTCTGCCTTGATTTTTCAACTAACTGATGGAAGTTTTCTAAAAACCTAGTCTCTTCAAGTTCTTGTAGTTCCATGAGTCTTTGTGCAACTGATTCTTCCTCTGAGATGTGTGTGATTTGTTCAATGTACAAAATTAGAGTAATGAATTTTGCAGGCACCACAACCTCTTTCCCATAAACTATCTGAAATGGCCTGTATTTGTGGAGTTTCTTTGTGGTTTTCCTATAATCCCATAGTATTGATGGAACTCTATCATCCCAATCTTCCATGTTTGTGAAACAAAACTTCCTTAATCCTCTCTCCAGAATATTGTTAAACGCTTCTATTATTCCATTGGCTTGCGGGTTGTAGGGACTACTTTTATGATTTTGGA
The DNA here is from genome assembly GCA_009831015.1 of Picea engelmannii. Classification (NCBI taxonomy): domain Eukaryota; kingdom Viridiplantae; phylum Streptophyta; class Pinopsida; order Pinales; family Pinaceae; genus Picea; species Picea engelmannii. The sequence continues at coordinate 645,059 of ML780076.1, read as the reverse complement.
TCAAGAACTCTGTTGTAAGCTTTTCTATGGTACTACTGATAAAATGAGCTCCCTAATCACTAGTCAGACTTCTAGGACATCCAAAATAAGTGATAATATTTTCAAAAATGAACTTAATAGCAATATCGTTCGAACAATCCTAAACAACTATTGCCTCAGCCCATTGTGTAAGGTAGTCAGTTGTGGTAATAATATACCTAGCCTTTGAATGCCTAGCTGTTGAGTTGATCAACCCAATGAAGTCAACTTCCCACTTCTCAAATGCTTGTAAATATTGAATTGGTTGAAGTGGTAATGCATCTCGTCATGATGGCTTACCCACTCTTTGACAGATATCGCATGATCTAGTATATACCTTTGCATCCTTGAAGAGCATGGCGTACCATAGTCTAGCTTGAAGAAATTTCTGTGGAGTGGCCTTTCCTCCCACATGACCTCCCACAACTCTGTTGTGTCACTCCCATAGTATATCCTGTCTTTCATGGTCCAAAACACATCTCTTGAGGATGCTATCTAGTCCCAATTTATACAATTTCCCTGCAATCAACTAATAATCCACTTCTCTAACCACCATATGGAATTTCTGGGTTGAGGTATATGTTTCTGAGTAGGCTCATGTACTAAAGAAGACTACTATGTCTTCTAGGTATTCTGGTATGGCCTCAAACCGGAACAACTTTGCATCTAGGAGTTGATCATCGATTACTCTGCCACTTTCCCCTAACTCTAATCTAGACATGTGATCAAGACCTATATTTCATCTTCCAGGATTAATGATCATTTCAAAGGAAAATTCCTAAAAAAGTAGCAACCATCTACAAATTCTCCCTTCCAACAGAGGTTTTTTAACTAGATATTTTAATGCAGAATGATCAGTAAATAACTTAAAATGAGAACCTAACAAATATTGTCTAAATTTATTCAAATCATAAATCATAGCTAAACCCTCCCTTTCTGGCGTTTTATAGTTGTGCTCAGCTTGCGATAAATTCCTGCTTGCAAAATAGATAGGATGATCCATGGCTCCATCTCCTAGTTGCGATAAGATAGCTCCTAAGGAAATACCTGAAGCATCTACGTGGACATGAAATTTGTTTTCCCAATTTGGGAATATCAAAATAGGTGTTGTGTAAAGATTCTCCTTTAAGGTTTCGAATGGTTTATCACATTCTAGGGTCCATTGGAACACTTCGGCCTTCTTCAATAGATTTTCCAGTGGTGAAGTAATATTTTCATATCTTATGATGAACCTGCGGTAGTACCCTATGTGTCCCAGTATGGAGTGAAACTTCTTAGCACTCGTAGGTGGCAGCATGTTTACAATGACCACAACTTTGGCTGGGTCTACCGGTACTCCCTCTCTACATACTATGTGTCCTAACAAATTTCCATGTGGCACACAAAAGATACACTTTCTGAGATTCAACGATATCTACAATTCTCTACATCTTTCAAACATCAAACGTAGTAGTGCTACATGTTCCCTAAGTAGACAATATATTGTCCAATCATCCATATAAAATTCTATAAACTTCTGAATAAACTCTCAGAAAGATTCTGTTACAATCCTGAAGAAAACTGTAGGGGCGTTCTTTAGGCCAAAGGGCATCACATTGTAGGAAAATGACCCCCATTATGTTATGAATGTGGTCTTCTTTCTGTCCTCTTCATCAATCCTTACTTGGTGATACCCCAAAAATCCATTTGTGAATGAGTATGATTCTTTTCTTGCAACCTGTTCTAGCACCTCATTAGTAAAAGGTATTGGGAAAGGATCATGCACATAGGCATAGTTAAGGCTTCTATAGTCTACACATACCCTGATATCCTCTATACCTTTCTTGCTCTGGATAACTATTGGGCTGACCCATTCTGCTTCTTCCACTGCAAAAATACATCCAGCTTCCAACATCTTTTCTATCTCCTTCTTAACCTTCTCTTTCACACTGGGGTTAATTCGGTATGGTATATGCCTCACCGGCTTTGATCCTGGTTTTAATTCAATTTTCATTTCTCCCATAGCTCCTTTGATCCCTTTTATCTATGAGAATGTCTTTGGGAACAAATCCTCATATTCCCACAACAAGCTATGTATTTCTTGACTCGTTTGTTCATCCTAGTAATCTCCCACCACAACTATCTTGGTTTTTTTCGTGGTCCCTATATTGACTTTGTGCAACTTCAATGGGTGATTATAAGAACCACCAGTCTAACTTTGTATGATGTTTTTCATTTCTCTTTTCCCTTCTGTCTCTTTAATGGCTAGTTTTCTGAGTTCTTCTAAGTCATCTAATCTTTCCAAATCCTTCTCAATATTATAGAATTATATAGGTATCTTGTCTAGGGTTAGGTGAATATTAGTCTGAAGTTGTCAGAAATGCTTTTCACATACCACTAGGTCTGATTTCTGATTACTATTGTCTATAAAAATAAATTCATTAATTCTGTGTAGGACTAATTCAAGCTCAGGGTACTTACTTGTAAAGGAGAAGTCCTTGCAAAAGTGATCTCGAAAATTTTTCCAGTCGTTGGTTTGTCTTTTGGCTTCTTCATGCATGAACCAAACTTTCAGGATTGGACCTAGTGAGTGGTGAAATACTTGAACCTAGAAGAGAAAGGGTATTTCCACATCCTTCCATTGTGTTACACATTCTTCAATATGTGCTTTAGGATCAGACTCTCCATTGAACAGTTGCGCAACTTGGAAATTCATCTGCATCTTTGATTCTAGTTGCTCCTTGTCCTAAAACCTTTATTTAATAGCTTTCTTCACATCTTCCCAATTTCTAAGTAAGGCTTTGTGATTGGCCCACCATCTGGCAAGGGTGTCCTGGAGGGATAATTCCAATACTAAGATCCTTTGATCCTCTACTACCTTTTATTCCACACTGAGCATAAAACTATCAAGTCCTAAGGTACCATCATAAATTGGGTATTCTCTGACCTCGGTTCTGACCCATCTAACAGCCTTGACAATTTCACATCTTCTTGAGAATATTTTGTATGAGCCTTGCTGCCAACTATCAAATGCTAGTTCTCACTCTTCATCCGCTGACTATATACTCCTCCAATTTACCAATCCACCAGCATTAGGATTTATGTAATATTATTATGTTCCTGCTATTACAGTGTACAATTGATCCAAGTATTCTCCCTCCATAGTGTTATATGTTGGCTCTATATATCTGGGGCATACATACCGATCCAAGGGTTGAACTACCTTGATTCCATCTGCCTCAAATTTCATAGTGTATTTCTTTAGGTCAATCACTGCATATTTTTCATAGGCCCAATCAATACCAAGTAGGGTAGGATAAGGGTCCTTATCCCCCATGATATCAATAACCTCAAAATCATCTACAGTATGCACTCTAGCAACATCTATTTCCACGTTCTCTAGTCTTCCTATTGGCAAAATACAATATTGGTTGGCCATTCTTAGTTGAATTGGGGAATATGTCAACTGGGGTTTTCCTAAGGCTTCCCAAGTATTCTTAGGGAGTATGTTAACATCAGATCCTATATCTAACATAACATCCTTAATTTCAAATTCATCTAGCTGGGCTACTAGTCTGAATTATTTTCCAGTTCATATTTCCCTTCTCTGTACTCTCTGAGAATTCTTCTCAGGAAGATTAGTCCTTATTATTGGTTCTGTAGGTTCTTTATTTCCTAGAAACAGGTAAAGTGCATTGTGCAACTTTTTTGTTAGCTGGTCATTCCTAATAATATGAAAAAATAACTGAAACCAAAGGCTAACTACATTTTTTGGTTGCTCAGGTTGTCCAAGTGTGACTACAAGGTTTCTGGGTGCATGGGATGAAGCATAGACTTGCGCAATATTAGGGTAAACAATAGGCTGTGGGGTTTTTTATTGCATCTCAGGGCTAGGGATATTATGAAATACTTCTATGGAATCTGTAAAGAACAACTTCTATTCCATAGGGTCATACCTATCTTCCTTAGGTGCTTCCTTCTGGATCTAAGGTCAATTATCAACATCAACTCTAGTATTTCCCCCTCCTTGATTGACGATATTAAGGTTGTGAAATTTTCCTTTAATAAATCTTTTGATTTCTAAACTAATGAGATTAGTTCCTTGTTGGCATGCTCAATCTTCCCATTTTTCAATTATTTTTGGGAAGTCTTCAGTTGCGTTCCCATTGGTTCTGCAATGAGATCACCATGGCCACCTCAGATGAGAATAGTCTCTGGAGATATGGCCTTACTCATCACAGTTATAAAATATGCTTGGTCCTCTTCCCCCAATTCTTCCTCCTCTGAAGTCTCCTCCAGCTCCACCTCCTCGACCTCTTCCCGATCCATGAGGAGCTTCATTCACCCTGAAAGTTGTTCAATATATCTTTTCTACAAGTGCCTCCAATGCTCTACATTGATTGGTAGTATGTGTGTTAGATGCACAAAACTCACAATGTACAGTATTTGGTACTGTTGAATACTTTTTCATAATGAGACATTGTCTCAGCCCATGTCCATGGATTTAGAAAATATCACAATACTCGACTGTTGGTGTTTCTTGGCTCCCTAGAAAAGCATGATATGGGGTGGGGTTATGGAATGGTAAATTCATAGATACTTGCGCAACTCCTCTCGTGGGTCTTAGTGAGGGTCCCTTTGGATACTAAGGAGGTCCCATTCCCCTCATTCATGGACATTCATTTACAATAGGTCCTTATGTGTAACATCTGGTACACCAGACCTACGGTCGCTCCGGTCTAGGTATCATCAATTCTTGAATGTTTTCTGTAAGCGTTGATATTTCCCCTTGTAGTTGTGCCAACTTTGCATCTATTGGGGGTCTGGTCACTCTCAGGCTTCCAGGATATCCCTCCATGTCTTCAATCTTCATTGACTATTCCAAGGCATATGTCAATGTGGCTATCTTTTGTTGCATTAACAAAATCCTTGTCAGAGGTAGCAATCTATGAATATACCACTTTCTTTGTTGTTCTTCATGAATTGGATGCCCTAACCTCCCTATAGAATCTTTAAACTTATGGTTGTATTCCCAATATGATTCACCTTCCCTTTGTTGAATCTCGTGTAACTTAGAAAAAGCCTATTGCTCTGAATGAGGTAGATTAAATTTCGCTATGAACCTTGACCATACTTGGGTGAGTATGAATGATTGACCTTGAATTCTTGGCACTCCTGACTCAATAAACTTCATCTACCATTTGAGAGCATGAACTCTCAAGGTATTATGGAACTCAACCAATTTATTTGCATCTAGAGTCCCTCTGGACCTCCAGATTGCATCACACAAGAACCAATGCTACTCAACATCTTCTTCTCCCTTACCCTAGAATTTTGGGTATCGAGCAATCAAACCTATCGCATGACCATCCATTTTCGATCTTGATTCTCCTATCAAAATAAAACCTAATGGTCCTACTTGTGACCTATCAGGGGATCCCAATATCCTCCCTGTAGTCGCATTTCCTGGTTGTGACTGACTAACTAATTGTACCGGAATAGAATTAGCATAATAGGGTAGTATTGAATTTACCACTTGTATAGAAGCCACTCGTGTTATGGGCGATTTGGGGCTGGTGCCATTGGATTCAAGGTAGTTTTCTTTGATCTGGGGGGTCTCATTTTCTTCCACTGGAGCAGTCTCTTCAGTTAGATTCTTGATATTTCCTCGCATCGGGGCTGAATCTTCTCTCTCTTATTCAAGATCCATGTTATCTTTTGTCTCTCTTGCTTCTACACCTTCTCCTTCTTGTCTACCCTCTTGGGGAATTATTTCTCTCTGCACTTATCTCTCACTTAGTCTTTGACTGACCATTCTTTCTTGTCTTCTCATCTTCTAAAACTCTTCCATATATCTTTCCTTTACTTCTCTTGGTCTGACTTCTTTCCACAACTTCTCGGATTGTTTTGTTTCTTTATTTATCTTACTACACCACCACTTCTCAAATATGGTGGCTCTTTTCAAGGCTCTCTCATCTATTGATTCCATTTCTTATTGTTTCCCCCATTCATCAAAGAACCCTTCCCCTCTCTCAGGCCATGACTCCACCCCAATCTCTCCTTACCCCAAGCAAGGGGTTTTACATTGCCATCTCAGTCGGGGACATAGTTAGCATCCCCTCTTCCATCAAGAGAACCTTAATCCACAAGGGGATTTCTATGAATAGTCTTCTCCTTGATTCTTTCTTGAAATCTACCTCTGCTCTTAAAAAATACAAGTGATTCTCAGCTGTAAAATCAATAATGTATCCCTCTAACGTGGTACTGACCTAGAAATCAATGGCTCGCGTGACTGGACAATCCATCCGATGAAGTGTTGCAATATTTTATGTATCCCGAGTACAGGTCCTCTTGACCCATTCTTGGAACTCTGGAGCTTCTTGGAGCCTATCTATCTAGTGGAAAAGTTCTTCCAAGAACTTAACCCAGAATATCCCGTACTAGTCGCTCGAATTTTCTGAGTAAAGGTCTACCTCCCGAGTATCTTTCAAAGATTTTCTTCTCAGCTCCACTTCTTTCCATATGAAGGCATTGCAATTTCTCTCCCACCATTGGTCAATATTATATCTTTGAATCTACAGAAGCATCCTTCCTACAGGTTCCATTTTAATGCAGGTCCTGACAACATAACCATTTTGTTGGCTCGAGATTTATCAGGCCATGGTCCTTCTCATGTTTCCAACAAAAGGTACTGTGTAGTCTAGAGCGCTGGAATTTTCATCTCCTCTGAAGAGAATAAGTCTCACATGAAGCATGGCTAAGACAAAAGGATAGGGTAGGGAAAGGAAAATACTTAGGAGGGTTCACAAAACCTTCAATATTCATCATGGGCTTGTGAAAGACAAACTAACTATAGAACAGATATGAACTCATATACTCAAGATTTGAAGCTACTTAGGGTGTGAAAAGAATTCAAACAAAGAAACATCATGTGGAACTTATGAATCATAAAGAAGTATAAACACAGAATGACGCAACATATTTTGAAATTTTGGATCCTTCTTCATGCATTATCTTTAGATCTTTCTCAGTTATAATCTCAGATATACAATGCAGTGCTTTGTTAAATACTCTTGGATTTGGACCCATGTCCCTGAGCTTTATTTATCTAAAAATGTATACATGTTACATTTACAACACTCAAACCCAACTTCTCAACAATAGACAACAAAACGAAGACAACAACCCTTTTTCAATCATGGTCGAACCACCCTTACAATTATGACACCAACCTTTACACTTGTGATACACACCAACCCTTTTACAATCATATTCATCCCTATATATAATCTAAGTCATTTCTTCTGGATTTGAGCTCGCATGTTTTCTTTTTCTGTTGCAACTTCTTTTGCCTTGCTGGAATTGTGTTGTCCTTTTCGCAACTGATTTTTCTTACTCTCCCTTGCTCTATTGTCCAGTTTCTTATGTAGCTTGTGCAAATCATACTAGAAAAAAATAGGGACTGTAGACCTTCTTGTGAAACTTCTCATCCAAAAATGAAGGGCCCAATACTAACAACAAAAATTGAAAATGGTTTGATCATGATTAAACTATATGATTCAAACAAGGATCTAGGAATGTGGCATTCAACTTTGTAGCAATTTCACATGTATTTTTCTTTTCACGGGGTTTTCCTTTTTTTCTCTCTTTTTTTCTTTTTTATTTTATTTTTTCCTTTTTTATTTTCTTTTCTACAGTGTTTTCATTTACATTATTTTTTTATCTTTTTCTTTTACTTTTGGAAATCATTTGTAGAATGTAATATTATTTACAATATAAAATCACTGAAAGAAAAATATTCAATCATTGTTTGATACTATGAACTATAGGACTCTAAAAATGGATCCATTGGGGATGGTGGTCTCCCTGTGAGGTACCAAGAACCAGTGACCGATAGCCTTGAATTATTTTATCCAATATTTCTGCATCTGATTTGTTTTATTGTAGTTGTAAACATGGTGACGAATGATCAGGAGATTAGGGCCTTCTCTTCTAGATTCAAATTATGATATGAGTCACCACTCATGAAAGTAAAAAACAAAATGGTATTTACAATTATCTTAAGTGGGAAATGATTCTATTCAAGTGAAAAAGAGTGCTTGAGAATTATTCCATTTATAGGTCCACCTGACAGATCTGCTCCATCTGTATCCTTAAGAAAGAATGAATTATTTCCTCTATAAGCATGGATTATGTAAGGACCTTTCCATAAATTATCAATTTTCCCATGCTTACCTTTCTATTATTTCCTTGAATCCCATTTCAACACCTTGTCTCCTATTTGGAAAGAATCATCCTTGGTTCTTTTATCATAGATCTTCTTAATGTTCTCCTGGATCACTTGATTTTTATTGTAAACTTCTTCTTTGCATTGTTGCAGTTGTATGGTTTGATTTATTCTCCTCTGGATGTCATTAGGTTCTGCTTGTACTTCCTACAACATTTTCATAACAAGGGAACCTAAAGAAGTGGGAAAAACAACATCCATTCCATAAACCAATTGGTATGGGGACATGCCAATTGATATCTTAGTAGTATGTTTGTTGGCCCATAATGCATTCACTATATTTTTCTTCCATGACTTCTTGTTATCTTGCAACTGATTTTTGACGATATTAACCAGACTTTTGTTGGAAGACTCTACTAATCCATTCCCTTGAGGGTAATATGAAGTAGAGTGTCCTAAAGTAATTCGATATTTTTTGCAAAAATCAACCATATTCTTTCATTTCAATGTTGTTGCATTATCGGTGATGATCTTCCTAGGACATCCAAATCTTGAAAGAATATTAGTTTCTAAAAATTTAATAATCACATCATTAGTAGCTTGCCTTGTAGTTACAGCTTCAATCCATTCGGTAAAATATTAAGTGGTTGTAAGGATCCATTTGTGTTGGACTGATGATGGTGGATGAATTTATCCAATGAAATCCAAAACCCACTTTTCAAAAGGATTTTCAACTGATATCGGTTTCAAGGATAAAGGAAGCAGTTTCTGTTTTCCTTCAAAAATTTGATAGTTATGACATGAGGTAACTTTTTTATGAACATCTGCAAATAAGGTTGGCCAGTAAAAACCATGTGTTAGGATTTTGTTTGCAGTAGTCTTCTAGTTCAAGTGTCCACCACAATATCCTTCATGAAATTCCTGCATAACTTTATCTACCTCATCATTTAGTAAACAATTTAGTAAAATTCCTCCAGCATCCTTCCAATATAAATTGCCATCTAAAATACAAATTTCATAGCTTTGAGTTTAATAAACCTAGCTTTAGTCTTGATCAAATCAGAAGGATCTTGTAAATGATGTAAGAAAAAAATCAGGTCTGCGTACCAGGGAGAGGTTGCAAAAGCCTATGTTACTTATGGAGTCATCTGCTCTTCTTGTTCGTCCAGTGCAGCTAGAAAATTTGTATCCAAAGCATGAAATTTAGATTCAAACATTAATTTAGCTAATCCCTGACCTTTAATGAGTTTGGTAGGTTTTATTTCAATATCATATTCAAGCATAATATAAATCCATTTACCTCTTTTCACATCAGGACTATTTTGGTTCAGAATGTCTTTCACCACAGAGTTTGGGACATACACAATTATATGTGAATGAATAATGTAGAATCTAAAATATTTGATTGCTTTTACAAGAGAAAATGCTTTCTTTTCCATGACATTTTATTTCAGTGCAACATCTCTTAAGGATTGACTAAAGAAAGAAATAGGTTGTTCATGGCCTTCATTATTTTTCTACAAGAGCACTGTTGCAATAGTATGTTCAGAGAAAAATGAGAAAATGAGGAAATATTTCGTGAAATCAGGGTTGATCAGCACAAGGCTTCATGTTAAGGCTTGTTTTACATGATCAAATGAATGTTTTTCCTTTGTATTCCATTTTATTTTAGTCTCTTTCTTCAACATGTTTGTTATATTTCTTAGAAGTTCTGCCAGATTGGGGATAAATCTCCTTAGAAAAATTATTTTTCCGATGAAAGATTGTATTTATTTTATATTCCTAGGATGACCTATATTTAGAATAGATTCTATTATGCTAGGATCAATTTTGATTCCATTCTTTGAGATGATGTGTCCTAGTAGTTTTCATTCTTCTCAGACAAATAATGTTTTCTTTGGGTTGAGGGAAATTCCAAATTTCCTGCATTTTTCAAAGACTCTTCTTAGCTGGAGAAAATGTTCTTCATCTGCTTTTGAAAAAACAATGATATCAACAAGATATATAACTATTAAATTTCCTAGTTCATCCACAAAAGTAATATCCATTGCTCTTTGAAATGTAGGTCCGACATTCATTAATCCAAAGGTAATTTTCACATACATGAAAGTACCCCAAGGTGTAGTAAATGTTGTTTTTTCTTGGTCTTCATGATGGACTAAAACTTGATTGTAACCAAAAAAACCATCTAATAGAGAAATTATAATGGTCCTAACAACCTTCTGCAAAATGTGATCCATTTTAGGAAAAGGGTAATTATCTTTGAGAGAGACTTTATTAAGATTTATCAAATTAATGCAAAGCCTAATTTCTCCACTCTTTTTTCTAGTTGGAACTAAATTTGATACCCACTTAGAAAATCTTAATGGGACAATTATCTTAGCATCATACATGTTTTTGACCTCTGTTTCAATCAGAGGCATCAACCTTGGGTTAATCCTCCTAAGTTTCTGTTTAAAAGGTTTTTGGTCTTCTTTTATAGGAACTTTATGTTGTATCATGCTTGTGTCATAAGATTTCAAATCTTCATAACTCCATGAAAATACGTCTATGAATTCTTTGAACAAGTTTATGTACTTATGCTTTTTAGCAGGGGATAAAGATTTAGATAGTTTAATCATTTTTTGTTCTTGTTCAGTTCCTCTGTTGTAGTCTTCAACTTAAGCTCTAGTAGGTTCAATTTTAGGCTTTTTGGCTACATCATTAAAATAAAACAACTCCTATAAGGGAGCTAACCCTCTAGGAAAAACATTATATTTTGATTGCAATATCTCCAATCCTTCTTGTTTTTGATCTATTTATTTTAATTCTATCTCATCCACACTTTCTCTTTCATGATTGAAATCTACATCTATATTGGCACACTCAAATTCATTCTTTGATTGTAAATTTTTTTCAATTTGTTCATAATTTCCAAAGACTTGCCAATAT
>ML780076.1:578884-628246 GCA_009831015.1 Picea engelmannii | reverse complement strand
CAATTTTGTCTAAATAGAGCTCTGCGACATGGGTCCAGAGCCAAGAGTCTATAACATATCACTAGGTTGTATCTCTGAGATTGTAATTGAGAAAGATCTGAAGATAATGAATGAAGAAGGATCCAAAATTTCAAAATATGTTGTGTCATTTTGTGTTTATACTTTTTCATTATATATTTATAGTACTTCTTTATGCTTCATAAGTTCCACATGATGTTTCTGTGTTTGAATTATTTCCGCAACCTAATTAGCTTAAGTTCTTAAGTATATTAGTTCAGATAAGTTCTGTAGTTAGTTTGTCTTACAAAAGATCATGATGAATCTTGAAGGTTTTCTGAACCCTCCTAAGTATTTTCCTTTCCCTTCCCTATCCTTTTGTCTTAGCTGTGCTTCAGGTGAGAATTCTTCTTTTTGGTGGAGATGAAAATGCCAGCGTTGTAGACTACACAGTACCTTTTGTTGGTAACCTGAGAAGGACCATGTTTTGATCAATCTCATGCCAATAGTCAAGTTAGAGAATATTTTTATCCAAACTGTTTAATCTTGGCTAAAATAGTTAGGTAGAGGAAGAAATTAATCCAATTTTTTAAGCTGGATTAATTAGTTAGATGCATAAGATAGTATATAGGTTAGATAAATTTTCCCTTCAAAGAAAATTAAATAGGGTATGCACATTAAAATTCACCCTAAGTGGATGAAAATAAGTTATATTAGTATAGGAAAAATAAAATGAGAATGTAAAGGTTTTAAAAGAAAATATTTTTCTTTATGGCGCATACATTTTAAGCAAAGTTGGAAATTGACAAGACAGTTTGTCTTGTAGCGCATAAAATTAGCGGAAGTTTTCCCCGACGACATAGTCCCTCCTCCCAATTGACAAACATCATTTGTTTTCTCCCACATCCCCCCAACCTACTTACCGTTATTGGTGAAGGGGGGGTTCAAAAAGTTGTTTTCCCCTGCTCTGGCCCCACCTAATGTGGTATTTTCTCATTATCTCTCACCCTCGCATATGATTACCACACACTGCCTATCCCCCCTCTGAAATCCACCTAATTCACTCCTGATATCACTCACCTTCCCGCCACTACTTCCTCTCTCCCTACATGACACCTGTCCCCACACCTCTTATCTGTTGTCGAATTAACCCCTTCCCCCATGACTATTAGTTGTCCCATAACGGTCTCATGCACTAACGAATATCCATGCACATACAAAAGAAACTCGTTTGCCCCCCGTTACACTATTTTTTTACTGAAACCCCATGAATATCGAGCATAGATTGTTGTTAGAATACCACCTCTATAACTTACCTTCAACTGACGATCTATTTTCCCTATAATTACAACATTTCTAGCCTATTCCATTGTCATTTATTCAATTATGGCTCCCAAAGGAAACTTTGTTGATGCCTCTGAAAATCCAATGGTTCCCCCTTCAATTAACGGTTAACACATTCCTCTGGCAGACAAAGATTATAAAGTTGCAGAGCCTAAGTGTGAATTTGATTTATTCAAAATACATTGCTAGCTGAAGGATAATTTCCTTGACTAGAGTGACAAAATTGGACTCTGGGAATCCAATTTACCCATCTACATGTTTCCTCAAATCTACCCTTTCCCTCAATTCATCCTTAAATGCCAAGCTAGTTATCTTCCAAGACAAAGAGCCATCACATCTCATATTGGTGAAATTATGTTTACAATTACTCCTGAGACCATTAACCAAATGATGCATATCCCTCAAAATAGCTCCACCACCCCTTTATATGTCGAAGCCCTAAATAAATTATATCAAAAATTGACCTTTTCCCAGAGAGCCCGAATTTTTGAAATTTTCCTCCCTGAAGATGCCCAACTTCTTAAGAAAAATCCACCATACCCCTCTTCTATTTTCCCAGATAAGGCTAATCAGATTATCTACATGCTCTCATGTCTATTAGGATATTATTTCGATGAATGGGTAGATGAACCTATTTTAATTTTTTTGTCCATTTTCTCTACAAAAGAAAAGGTTTCTATGAACTTAAATTTTATTCAATTCTTGGCTAACAACATTCATGAACAATTTCTTAAGTTTCAAACTGAAGGAATGTTGACCTATTCTTCAATTTTGGTTTATATTTTCATATTCTATCAAGCATGCATGTTCCCTTTCTCACTCCAGAAGATAAATGAACAAGGAAGCTCACGATCAATCATATTTTGGACTTCATTGGTGAGAAATAACTCAGTGGAGTATAGTTTCAAAGATTTTATTGATCATTTCATTTATCCAACTAATTGTTTACTGAAAAGCAGTACAAAACCCAAGCTTAATGAAGAAATTCATAATGTTTTACATCTAATTGAGCAGGCCAAGATAGGTGACTAGTATTTCTACCAGAATTATATAGAAATAAGGGTTTAAGGATGTGATCTGCCACCATGAAGGTTTCCTAAATACCTCCCAATTAGGATTTGTACATTGGATTACATAAAATAGATGATAAATTCAGATGAAATCCACTTTGTATCAACCAAGAAGAAATATCAGTTCAGAATTAAAACTTATATAGGACCATTTATTTGCAACAACAGAGCAACAGGTGAAGAAGAAGACATCCTCATAAAATAGATGAACTTTCCTCTAAGATTTACTTGGCCATATGATCCATTTGTCATTATTTTTGAGCTTAGGATCAAACAAAAGACCACTCCCTGTGTGCATAAAACCAAGCCATAGATTGAAAAATACATATATGAGGATGAGTGGGAAGAGAACACCTTACAAGAAGTATAATAACAAATTTTGTCTATAAACACTTCACAGACCATCAAAACCCAAAAACAAACAGACAAAATATCAAGGAATGAAGACTCTCCTTCAGTCACAAAGGTCTCAACAGATGATTTTCAAATATATAGGAAGAATACTAAAACCATTCCTACATCATTTTTTCTTAAAGAGGGAGAAATGTAGTCTACAATAGTCTTGGAAGGACCACACTCTTCATCACAGTCAGATAATTTGTTTACAGTATATCCATCATCATCAGCTTCACAAAGGAATGCAGACACAACTCTAACATGTGAATCAATTCATGGAGAAAATGAGTTAGATATTTTTTATAAGTATAATGAAATTAAGCAAAAGATTGAACTTCTCAAAAGAAATACTTATACTCAATTTTGGAAACATACTTCTATTGCTCAACACAGAGTTTTGTAATCTTTTGACACAGAGAAGGGAAGAATGCAAATGGCATTATTACAAGAACATGTCCCCTATCCAAAGACAACAACTAATTACAAGAATAATTCATTTGAATTTGATATAAAAATGTCCATCATATTGATCAAATGGATATGCACAAACAGACAGGGGAGATGATTTATTCAACCCTGACAACCACTACAATGACAACTTCCAAATTATAGGTATCACTAACTAATATCTAGTATCAATTGAATATTGAAAATATCTCTTCTTTAGCCATGGATAATAAGATAAAATCATTAGAGGAATTAGTACTCAAGATTGGATATGACCTGACTAATCTCAAAGAAGAAGAAGCATTGATTAATAAGAAGAATATTGACATAACATCACTTAGGAAATAGTTGAAACTACCAGAAATAGAGGATTCATAGACTAAAGAGGTGGCTGAGATAGAGAGCCAAAAAGAAGAAATGCTCAACTTTATTATGGAGAAAAATGCACAGATTAGGGAAATAGAAGCAGAGATGGATAAGATGATCAAGGAAAAAGAGCAAAATGAACAGTTGTCCATAGTTCCACTAGATGCAGTTCCCCTGACAGGGATAAGAAAAACAAAGTTTCTATATGAACATAATCCCCAACACAAAGTACATATGCCTGAGATAAATTGGTGAAATCTATGGAGGACATGTCCATACAAGGAGTAGAAATCAAAAAGTTATAGGAAGAAGTAAATTCATTACAGGAAAAGAAATCAAGGATCGAGAATTGTCATCATGCCGAAATACATAAATATCAGAGGCTCAACCAACAACTACAATAGTTAGGAAAATGAACAACCATGGATAATACCTTAGCCCAAGCTAAGGAAAATATATGGATAGACATCAATAAATCCATGACAGAGATTTGGCCTTCTATATAGATTATCTTTCAGCAGCATGAGTTAATTTAGAAATATAGAGGAGCCATTGAAATAATTAAGGAAGAATTGGGAGAAAAGGCAATAGAATCGATATATCTCATCAGGTTTCTAAATTCTAAAAACAAACAGGAGTTAGAAGAGCTAGAGATAGAGGACATAACTAAAACTATCCTGGAAATCAAAAAGTTTCTAACTAAGAAATGCCCTATGTTGCAATTGGAAGAAAAATGCCAGGTTATGGACATAGATGTGGAGATATTCTTCATCAAGTTTGAGGTTCTAAACAAGAAATGACTACTTGGTTTATTAGTGTTAAATGACAAGTTAATCACATTGCTTGATTATAACTAGAAATTAAAGACAATGGAAAAATATAATTCAAAATTCACAGGAATACAAGGAATCTTCATTTGGAAATCATTTCTAGAAACACTATAGTTTGATTTGAACATTCAGCATGATATCAAACACATTTTCATCACCAAACCCACTTTTTCTGAATACACAGAGATGGATGAAATTTACAGGAAATTACTCAAAATATCAATCTCAAGTAAAAAAAGGTGGGACAAATTCTGTGAGTTACTTCAGAAAGTATGGTTTCTACTCTTTAGCAACAAGGACCAACAACTATGTATAAGTCAAAGGGACATATTATCAACAATTTCCATCAAAACAACGCTAGAAATCTGAATAAATCTGAAACATTCCTATATTTTTGTAACTAGAGATATAGTTAGTTTAGATATTCCTAAAATATATCCTGATCAATTATGACAGGATATTTTGTAAATAAATTTTTAAATACTTCTCATTTCGAGGTATGCAGGGTTGATTTTTGCATCCAAGAAAGCTATTTTGTATTATTCAAGCGGATTGATCAGTAATAAAAAATGGCTCTTTCACAGGATTCTCCTGCCAAACTATTGGTGAAGTGAATCTATATATGTTTATGTTTTACTTTCTCTGTTATCATTCTTATTTGTTTCTAATCCTAATTATTCAAAATAAGGTTGATGAACATAATTTCTTTTAATATACTCGGTTTCTGCCTTTGAATGATTTCTATGTTTTCAACTAAAATTAAGTAAAATGAATTCTTAATTTATCTTTTAGTTGATGGAATTCCTTTCACTTCTTCCTATTCACATAATCCAAATTTACAATATCCAAACAGTTTAACTACCTTACCCTGTGAAGAAAATTTATAAAAAGTTGAAACCGATCCCTATTTTAAGAGACATACCCAATATCCCAATGGTAATTTAAGCATTTAATCAGCCAAACAATTCAAATCAAAACAAACAAATCTTGAACTATCATAACTAGCCTAATATTTTAACCTAAACAAATCTAAATCTGACAGAGAGATCCCTCTCTGAAGCTAACATGGCTAGATCCCAGCTTCCAAAGTGGTTTTGTTGTTAGCTTTGTCCTTTCTTATGCAACCTCTAGAAATTACAAAGAGATAATAAGAGGGACAAAATTATGGAGAATTTGTCCCACATCCTTCCATGCCTATCAATAACAACATGCATGTCTTCATCAAATGACCACTTTGGAGGAACCTCGCCTTTCAAGGTACAAGTTAATTTTGATATTCCCATATTTGAAGGAAAGATAGATGTGTATGACCTAGAAAAATGGTTAAATCTACTAGAAGGTTATTTATCTATTCATAATTTCTCTGACAGGGAAAATATCACCTTCTCACTCCTTAAGGATCTCCTCCATGTCAAACATTGGTGGGAAACTTACTAGGAGAAAAATTCCAGACAGTCAAGCAACAATATTACCCTATTGGCAACTATGATGACTAGTACATGAGATGTACCACACTATGGAAAGACAGGGTCCAAGCAGTGTTAGATTTCACCAATACCTTCCATACCTTGTGCACCAAGCTGGGTATGAAAGACTCTGAGTGACATCTAGTTCTGAAATATCATGGGGATCTACACAGATACATACAAACTGAAATGGTTTTCTTGGACATCTCATCATGGGGTGCTACTTATCGATATGCTTTTAAAATTGAACAGAAATGTAAGCACCATAACAAGTGGGATTTCAGGTTTGAAAATACGCAACAACCAAATTATGGTAAAAACAATCCTAAAAGGAAACCTCATGAAAACCAATCTAAGACATATGAAAAGAAGGGTCACAAGAAGACAGAGAAGGACACTGGAAAGTGGTGTGATTTAAAAAAAATCCCCTGGAACAACACTGAGGAATGTCGCTCAAAATAGTCATTGGTGGTTGAAATCAAAGACAAGGAACTGAACCCTAATTCAGAATCTGATTCAAAAAATATTGATAGAATATAGATCATCTACGTAGACCCCACTGTTATTTTTGCAACCACAACAATTCAACTAGAAGAACCAACAGATCTTAAAGAGGGGGAGATCCTTTTCCATTCACAGATGTGGGTGAAGGGGACCATGTTGCATTTTATTGTTGATAGAGGAAGCCAAAATAACCTCATCTAAACAAAGGTTGTAAAATAGTTGGGATTGTCAACAACACCACACCCGCAACCATACAAAATTGGGCTGCTTCGCTAGGGATGAGGTATTATGTGATGTTTCCTGGCAGAATGTTTGTGATGTTTTCTTGGGCCAACCATATATGTGGAAGCACCATTATATTTTTTATTCTAAACCCTGTAGTTTCATTTTTTCTCTAGGGCTTCATATCTACAGGATACCAGATGTAATTTTGACTACTTTCCCACCTAAAAAATGTTGCAAGGTAGTATCTCATACTACAAAATTAAGCTTCTTCACAATTTTTTCAAAAGGTGAACAAAAGAACATCGCAACCACTGCAACCTCAGTCCAAGCACCTTCTTTCCAGCAGAAGAAGGTAGACAATATTTAAGAAAAGCGTAAGGATTCCTTCTTCACACAATCATCTCATTGGGTTCTCAACAACCTCCCACAAACCAAACACCACAACATCTCCACCAAAGCAAGTAGCTCACCAAGGTTCATATTCAACAATTTCTTTCCCCTGTCCCCCGAGAACTCAAGGAAATTGTCTTGAAGACCATTTCTTCATAAGGAGGGAGGATTGATCTAGGTGGATATCAATAGCCTCCCACCTATTCCAACCAGCTCAAAACATTATTTTGGCAGTTTACTTTTTTTAGCAGTTTTTTTGGTTCCTAAACTTCCAGGGCCATTTTGAGGGCCTAAATGAAGTTTTTTCAAGGTCGAGCACTTCAATGATGGCCAAAGGCTTTGATTAAGCCCCCTAAATGAATATCCTCAATGATAAATTTACAATGATCTATTGTGCACCCCAAACAGATATCGTATGCCAACGTTATGCCCTCGAAAAGTTGATACACCAAACTACCCAAAACGGGGTCTACAAAACTGGTTGATTTTCCTCTTCCGGGGTTAGGGTTTTGGATTTTATTTATGTTAAAAGGGAATTTGGATCCTCATTGCAATAATAATATTATTTTGAATGCGATTAGTCATCACATCTCTTCTCAGAGATAAGATGCCACCATTCTATCGAGTCTTTCACTCTTCATTTTTATAGTCTTTCTACATTTTCGTGCATTAGTAGAAAATTGTGTGTTACTGTATTTCTGTGTTTATGGTTACATCTCTGATATGTTTCTATTATATTATTGGATATACGATATATCTTTCTACATTTATTTATTATATCTCGACTCTCATTGTGTGTCAAAAATAATCCAGATTAGTGGTATTAGGGAAGGCTACTCTTGATTATTTTTTTTTCTCAGTGCATGTCCCCAATGAGGTCCGAGTATAACAAGTTGGGTCTCGAGGTTGTCTCTCTTTAAGAAAATCACTCTTTCACACCCAAGAAACCCTCCATGGTGGAAGAAAATAAAAACGATGCAGCAAAATATTCTATTAATCTGTTGCTTGAGCAAGCTCTCACACGATAGAGGGACAAAATGATGGATAATTTTTCCCACATCCTTCAATGTCTTCCGATAAAAACAGATGCGTATTCATCAAATGACCACTTTGGAGGAAAATCCCATTTCAAGGTACAATTTAATTTTGATATTCCCGTATTTGAAGGATAGATAGATGTGGATGCCCTATAAAAGTGGTTAAATCTGCTAGAAGTTTATTTCTCTATTCATAATTTCTCCAATAGGGAAAATATCACCTACGCACTCCTTAAGGCTCTCCCCCATGTCAAACATTGGTGTGAAACTTGCTGGGAGAAAAATTCAAAAGAGGAGTCTGGAATATATGTGGTCGAGCCCACTTGGGAATTTTTTTTGGATGTGGTCAAGGAACAATATTATCCTATTGACAACTATGATGACTAGTACATGAGATGGAACACATATGGCATGATAAGGGCCACACAGTGTCAAATTTCAACAATATATTCCATACCTTGCACACCAATATGGGTTTCAAAGACTCTGAGTGACATTTGGTTATGAAATACCATGGTGCTGTACAAAGATACATCCAAAATTTAATGGATTTTTTGGGCATCTCATCACTGGGTGCTGCTTATTGATATGATATTAAAATTGATCATAAATTTAATCACCAGAAGAAGTGAGATTTCAGGTCTACAAATCTGCAACAACCAAAGTATGGTAAATATGACCCTAACAAGCAACCTCTCGAAAACTAGTCCAAGCCACAATAAAAGAAGGGTCACGAGAAGACGGAGAAGGACACTAGAAAGTGGTGTAATTTCCACAAAATCCCCTGGCACAACACTAATGAATGTCACTCAAAACAATCATTGGTGGCTAAGATCAAAGACAAGGATTTGAACCCTGATTCAGAATATGATTAAGAAAATACTGATAGAAGACAAATCATCGACGTAGACCCCATTTCTATTGTCATGACAACATTAACTCAACCATAAGAGCCAACAGATCCTGAAGAGGGGGAGCACCTTTTTCATTCACAGATGTGGGTGAAGGGGACCTCGCTGCATTTTATTGTTGATAGCAAAAGCTAGAAGAACCTCATCTCAGCAGAGGTCACTAATTAGTTAGTATTATCGAAAGAACCGCACTCACAACCATACAACATCAGGTGGCTTCTCCAGGGACAAGATATTTGTGTTAGTCAGTAGTGTCAATTTTCATATGAAATCCATCTCTTCAAGGACGAGGTATTATGTGATGATGCCTCATTAGATGTCTGCGATGTTGTATTGGGCCAACCATATATGTGGAATATCCATGCTATTTATATGTCTCAACCCCATAGTGTCATTGTTAATATGGGGGGTCATATCTATAGGATACTAGAGTTAATTCTGCCTACTGTCCCACCTAAAAAGTGCCGCAAGGTAGTATTTCATACTACAAAATTCAGCTTCTTCACAATCTGTTCAAAAGGTGAACAGAAGAACACCTCAACCACTATAGCCTCAGTACAAGAACCTTTTATCCAACATAAGCAGTTTGATAAGATTGAAGAAAATTCCAAGGATTCCTTCTGCACACAATCATCTCATTGGGTTCTCAACAACCTCCCACAAACCAAACAATGCAACTTCTCCAGCAAAGAAATCAACTCACCAAGGTTCAGATTCAACAAGTGCTTTCCCCTCTCCACCGGGAAATAAATGCAATAGATACCATTTGTTCCTAAGGGGGGAGGATTTATCTAGGTGGATATTAGTGGTCTCTAGCCTATTCCAACTGGCTCAAAACAGTCTTTTGGTAATTTACTATTTTTAGCAGTTTTTTGGTTCCTAAACATCCAGGGCCATTTTGAGGGCCTAGATGATTTTTTTCGAGGTCGAGCACCTTGATGATGACCAAAGACTATGATTGAGCCCCCAAAATGAATATTCTTGATGATACCTTTGCAACGAGCTATCATGAACCCCAAAATGGAGATTGTCTGCCAACGTTACGCCCCTGGGAAGTTGATACACCAAACTACCCAAAACAGGGTCCACAAAAATATTGGCTTTTCGTCTTCTGGGGTTAGGGTTTTGGATTTTATTTATGTTAAAAAGGCCTTTGGAGCCTCATTGTAATAATAATTTTCTTGTGAATGCGAGTATCCATCACGTATCTTCTTAGAGATAAGATGTCACCATTCTAGCGAGTCTTTCACTCTATATTTTTACAGTCTTTGTACATTTTCCCTCATTAATAGAAAATTGTGTATTACTATATCTTTTTTTTTATGATTGCATCTGTTATACATTTATGTTATATTATTGGATATTTGAGATATCTCTATACATTTCATTATTATATCTCTGCTCTCATTTCTTGCCAAAAATAATCTGAATCAATGGTGGTGGGCTTGATAGATGACGTAGGTATAATGTGGACAAGGTGTTATAGACCGATACCATAATCTGTATCTCATGGATAGAAGATTGGTTTTGAAATAGTTTTTGGTGATTCCAAACCAATCAGAGTGAAACGTATCATGAGAATTTTGTATTTCCACATCACAGAGGGTTGATAACATTCAAGCATGTTCATGATGCGATATCAACCAAAACCCATTGATCACTTTTATAATCCTTATCCATTAGATCTGGAGCATGCATGTTACACACTTGAGGTAAAGATGTAGGATGGGAATCTCCCATCTCCATGGATAATGAAATGGTTCCAGGTGGAGGTATGATATAAAATTCAAGAACGTTTTCCCAACTGAGGTTAGATGTGTGTGAGGTGGAAGAATGGTATGCATGGGCCCATAAATAAAAACATTTTATTTTTTATAAAATGTATTAAAGGTAAAATAAGGAAGAAATAAGGGAAAAGAGAAGAGAGGAAAGAGAAGAGGAGAGAGAGAGAATGAAGATAAATGTGATGAATGATGATGGGGTAGGGCTAGGGCGTCCAAGAGGGTGAAATGGAATTACGTCAAGGTACCATGTGGACCCATAAATCCACAACAACAACCACATCAACAAAGATGTGACATAGGAAAAATTGCCCTATAGTTTGAAAAACAAAAACAAGGTCTGGATTCAAAATTTTATTTTGGCCATAGAAAGAGAATAATAAATGAGGAGGAGATATTATTTTGTTGTTTTTGTCTTTAGTGTTGAGGGCTAAATAAATTCTAGAGAGGGGCACTAGACAATTATACTCTTATTTTCCAAAAAATGCAAATTACCTGTTTTTTAGGATGAGTGTCAAACTCAGTGGCAGGAGAAAAGGTATTGCTGATAATTTTACAGAGTATTAGAAATGAAGGAATGAATACATTGTGTGAATGGATTGGTCAAATTCCAAGGAGTTCAGAGTGGAGGTGCAAAAAAAGAGCGAATCCACTATTTTAGGCCTTTTTATTTGGGATTTTTGGGTTTTTCAGCGGCAGAGAAGGGTCCCTAGATGGAAAATTTGGAACAATTTATTTACTCTAAATTTGTGTACTCATCAAGCAAGATTTTTTTGTTAGTGAATATTTTCTAGAAATGCACAGTTCGACAGATAACTAGTTTGGCTAAAAATTCCAAGTCTGAATAAAGGGTTGAAAAGGACAAAGATGTCATTTTCAGATTGCTATAGTTTTTTACTAGAGTATCATATTTACATTGTAAGAGTTGTTATGGATTTTGCATCATCATTATTATCTATGTCTCCTAGAAAATTTTCCCCTTTTTCTAATAGATTTACTTCTACAAGTGACATAAGTTGGTGTCTGGGATAAATTGCACCTAGAAGAAAAGTGGACAGAAGGGGTAATTTAGCAATATTTAGATGACTATAATTTTATGCTCAAAGATCATATTTGAGAAAGAGGGTAGTATTTGGAAATATATTGGATGGGAGAATCCATATATTCAACTATAATTGTGCATTTGTTCTCAGAAATGAAAAGTATTATTTCTAGCTAACAAATGTTGTTTTATGAACATTTTTCTGAGATTATGGTTATAGAGAGAACATAGAAGGATTAGAATTAGGTATCTATATGTGGAATATAAAAATTAAATCTACAGATAGGAAAAAGAGGAAGGGGAAGTTCTTCAAAATGAGCACATGATTTCTCTAGGAAGATTCAAGGATCAACCAACTTGGTGCAATGAGTAGTTTGGAAGACCTCCAATGGATATTTTGTTTGAAAAAATAATTCCGAATGAAAAATATTCATATCAAATGGTGATGTTGAGTAAGAGAGAGACCATCCACAATTTATGATAATGCATGAGCAGTGGGTACTCACGGAGCTGCAAAACATGAAAATTTGAAGTATGGTTTATATAGTAGGTGAAAGAGTTTGAACTTGGTATCAAGGGTGAGAAGAGTTTTATGTCCCAAGGGGAGCATATATAGGGATAAATGTATATGATATGACCCAGAGGGAGGGAATATATGGTCCTAAATGTACATTTAATGTGTAAATACATATGTAATAAGGTCAGCCTAATGGTAAAGGGGCCTCATGTGTAGGTGTTAATAGGTATATATAGAGGTCATGTATTCGTTATTGGAGGAGGTGGGAATTGTGAAGTATGAATGGTATTTGGTTATTTGGAGGGGGGTACCCTATTATTTAAGGAGTTATTATGTAACTTATCTATCCTCGAGTTGTGTGTCATGATCACATTATGTACATGGTGTGTACGTATGTTCTTTTATGAGATTTTAAGCATTTTGGTTCATTACATTATTATCATAGCACCAATCCGAGGGTTTTTCTTCCTCAAGAAATTCATCTTATCATTTTCTCTATAAACTATTTTGGGGGATGATTTAGACTGTGAAAATCGGAGTTTATTTAGAAGAAATAACAAGGTGTATTTGGTAAAAATTCCAGCTTCAAGGTCATCATAGTTTTGGATATACACCCAATGGAAGATAGGGTATTTGACTAGTCCTATTAACTAGTCTCAAATAGTTGTTTTGGGTAAAATAGTCATATATTCTTCAGAGAGGATCCACATTGTGTAAGACCTATTGCATTGGATAGTGGGAATTCTATAGTATTTTTGGTACAATTTTTAGAATTGTATATCAATTATTGTGTGTGGGGCACGTTGTACAAGTTATCTCTCCTAAAAGGGTAAAAAATCAGCAAGGTGTGGGGAGGTTACCACAACTTCCACTTGGCACATACAATTTTGATCATACCTATGGAATTGAAGAAAGGACATATAATAAGATTAAATGTCACAATATTAGACTCAAAAGGGCCTAAATTGCAGAGATACATCCGAAGGAAGTTTGACTAGGAGGATAGACTCCAAATCATGGTTTTCAAAGGTATGCCACTTAAAACTATCATAACTTTTGATTGGGATGTATGATTGAGCTGATTCAAAATACGTTGGAAAGAAAAAACATACAATATGATATTGGAACAATGATTACAACTATTTGAGACATTTATACTTAATATAATGAGTTTGGAAGTTAAGGATTGAGGTTATACCTCAATTAAGAATCAATGACAGCACCTAACTTTAGTGGAGATGAAGATAAAGATGAAATCAGTCCCATGGAATGGTTGAGGATGGTAAAGGAATATCATATAAATGGTATAATTCCTTATGGAGCATATTTTTATTTTTTGGGTGGAGCTCATAAGTGGTGGAGAAGCATTGATTAAGATACTAGACTCCACTCCACATGGGAAGAATTTGAAAAACTCTTCTAAGATAAATGGATTAGGGATACAAAATGGAGGAATTGTACAAAATTAAAGATGAATTAAAAGAATAAAAGGAAGAGATTAATAACAAGGGTGAGGATATATATACGAAACTATCCCTTAATTAATCACTCATTAAAGAGGTTAAGAACTTAAAGAAAGAAAAGAGTAGTAAACCAAAGTGGGAAAATGATGAGTCAAGGGAAGATTTGAAAAATAAATATGAATAGATATATAGATTATGAAACCATAATAAAAATTTATTGGATGAGATTAAAGGATTGAAAGATGAAAAGAAGAATTATAAAAATCAAGAATAAATGAGGATATTGGATGAATAATCTACCAAAATACTTGAATAGGAAATTTTAAAGAAGGTTAAGGAATCCCTAAACAATGATGAGGTAAAATTAGAAACGCAATACAAAATTTAAGAAGGAAATTAGAATTTGATAGAAGGGTTCACATTGCAACTTCAAAAAGAGAAAGAAGACAAGACTCAAGAAGGACACTAGAATATACTTGAAGAAGTTGAAATCCATCTAGAGGACGTACATGCCAGATATGATTGTATTATATCCAAGGCTAGAGTAATAAAATACCAAGCAAAGATGATCAAGGATTCCGTTGTCTTTGAAAAGAAGAGAGATGAAATGGGTGTTCAGAATGAAGAAAAACCATCAAATGTCAAACCTTATCGACACCCTCATTATCAAGAAATATTTCAAGGAAGAAAATAAGATCAATACCATCATTATCAAGGAAGAATATGGAATAATCATCAATTTTCATGGAATATGGCATCACAAAACCATTATTATAGAAGATATTATCATAGACAAACATATACTACAAACTGGAGAAGATTCAACAATGATACATGGAATCAAGGGAAAAAAAATCATGCGACAACCAGACACAAAGTATTATGCCTGAAAAGAATTGATTTTGGATGGATGGATAATCATAAATGGAAGGAAGAAACCATGAACATAAGAAAATCATATTACTTGGTTTCATCACATGTGAAGCCTTTAATTTCAAATCTTTGAGGACAAAGCATTTTGAAGGAGGGTACTATGTTATGACGCAAGGGGAGCATATATGGGGCTAAATGTATATGATATGACCATAAGGGGGGGAATATATGGGTCTAAATGTACATGTACTGTGTAAATACATATGTAATAAGGTCGGCCTAATGGTAAAGGGGCCTCATGTGCAAGTGTTAATAGGCATAAAAATAGTTCATGTCTTTATTATTGGAGGAGGTGGGAATTGTGATGTATGAATGGTATTTGGTTATTTGGAGGAGGGTACCCTATTATTTAAGGAGTTATTTTGTGACTTATCTATCTTGGAGTTGTGATCCATTATCACATTCTATACATGGTGTGTACTTTTGGTTTATTATGATAATTTAAGCATTTGGCTCATTACAAAAAGAAACTCAAAGAGAGACTATTATGTGAAGGATTCTTTACAATATGATCAAAATATAGGAAGGAAAAATGTTAATAAATTATCTAGGTTCAACCAGGTAAATTGAGAATTCAGGAAGCTAGACTTCTTATAAACAAAGACATAGTGTATACATGGAGATAAGGTCCATCATCTCCAGGGATCAATTATGCGGATTTGAATTATTACCTCCAATGTTATTAAAGTTCAAAGGATCTCTAGAGGTTGTTTGTCACAACTTCCAGGTGAAATTTTGGGAATTTTCTAGAAACTTGGTGAAAATTGAGTTCAAGGATTAAAAATCCCCAATTTTAACCTCCAAATAAGTGTTTTTATGACCATGATTGGTCAAATTTTGGAATTTGTAGAGCATGCATGGAAATATTTGTTAAAATCCACAAATTATATAGTGAAATTCATTTATAATTTGATGGGGGTGTGTCAAATTTCGGGTTTAGAGGTTGAATTGACATGCACAAGGCCAAAATTGGCCACAAAAAGCTTAATTTCAGAGCTTCTATGGCAACCATAATGAAAATTTTGAAAAATTGTAATTTTTGAAATTTTGGGGATTTTCAATAAATGACATGAGTGGTGATGTGGGGTCGATATGTTAGGTGACATGGAAGTGGTGACATGGACTTCCATGGTGGCATAGTGTCAAGGTCAGAAATATGGAGTGTGTGGTGGCAGGACCGATAGTTGATGTAGGTGTGACATGGACGAGGTGGTATAGACATATACCTTAAGTGGTATCACATGGGAAGAGAAATTTTGAAAAAAAATTTGGCGATGCGAAACCAATGAGAGTGCAACATGTATCATGGGAAGTTTTTTCTATCACATTGTGAACGGTTGTTAACATTCAATCATGCCGATGATGTGATATGAAACAAAAATCGATGATTTCTTCGATCATCCTTTGTCGTTATATCTAGAGCATGCATGTTGCTCAATGGGGGTAAAGGTGTGGGATGGGACCTGCCCATCCCCATGACCAATGAAAGTGTGAAAGGTGGAGGTATGATAGACAAGGTGGGACCATTTTCCCATCCAAGTTCATATGTGTGCTAGGTGGAAATATGGTACATGTCGGCCCGTAAATAAAAACATTTTATTATTTATAAAATGTATTAAAGGTAAAGTAAAGAAGCAAGAAAGGGAAATAAAACAAAGGAAATAGAAGAGGAGAGAAAGAATGAAGAGAAAGGTGATGAAGGATTACAGATAATGTCCAAGGTGTCCAAGAGGGTGAAGTGGAATCACCTCAAGGTTCCATGTGGGCCAAGAATTCCACATTAGCAACCACGTCAACAAAGATGCCACATAGCAGAAGACAAAATCATATTTTTTCCATAGAAAGAGCATAAAAACTCAGAAGAAGATAAATATTTATGGATTGTGTCTGTAGTGTTGAGGGCTACATAAATCCTAGAGAGAACCACTGTCCAATTATGCTATGGTTTTCTGGAAAATGCAAATTACCTATTTTTGAAGCTCAGGGTCAAGTTCAGTGGAAGGAGCACAGTTACTGCTAAGAATTTTACAGAGTGTTAAAAAAAAAGGCATGAAGATACTGTGTGAATGGATTGGCCAGATTCCAAAGATTTTGGAGTAGACGTGCCAAAAAAGGGAAAAATCCATTATTCTGGGCCACTTTATGGGGATTTTAGGGATTTTTAGATGAGAAAGGTCGCGAGATGGAAAATTTGGAAAACATTATTTACGAAAATTTGTATGTACTCATCAAGACATACATATTTTTTTTGTGAATATTCTCTAGAAGTGCATAATTTTGTAGATAACCAGTTTGGCTAAAAATTTTGTCTTGAAAAAGGGGTGAAAAGGACAAAGTTGGCATTTCCAAATTGATGTAGTTTTTTACTACAACATTAGATTGACAACCTAAGAGTTGTTATGAATTCCCTGACATCATTATTATCAATGTCTCATACAAAAGTTTCCCTTTTTTTCTAAATTTTTTCTTCTACAAGTGACAAAAGTTGGTGTCTGGGATAAATTGCACCCGGAAGAAAAATGCACAAAAATGGGTAGTTTAGTAATATTCAGATGACTATATTTTTTTTCTCAAAGATCAGATTTGAGAAAGATAGCAGCTATTGTAAATATCTTGGAATGGAGAGAATCCATGTATTCATCTAGAATTGTGATTTAAGCTTCAAAATTCATAGGAAATTAGAAGGAAGATGACTAGTGACCTTAAAGGGAAAAAATGTGCATTTGTTCTCATATTTGCAAATTATTGTTTTTAGCTAACAAATGTTGTTGTATCAACATGTTTATGAGCCTATGTTTATAGATATAAGAGATAAGGTTTATAATTATTTTTATATATGTCGAATATGCAAAGGAAATCTACATATAGGAGAAAGACGTAGGGATGATTCTTCAAAATGAGCATGTGATTTCTTTAGGAATCTTCAACAATCAACCAACTTTGTGCAGTGAGTAGTTTGAAAGACCTCCAATATAAATTTTATTTGGAAAAATATTTCTAAATGATAGATATGCATATCAAATGGGGATGTTGAGTAAGAGATACACCATTCACAATTTATTCTAATGCATGAATAGTGGGTACTCATGGAGATGCAAAACATGAAAGATGGAAGGAGGGTTTATATAGTAGGTGAAAGAGTTTGAACTTGGTATCAAGGATGAGAAGAGAGACTCCAAGAAAGAGTATTATGTCAAGGATTCTTCAGAATATTATTAGAGGAAAATAACAAAGAATATTAAGATATGATCTAGGTTCAACTAGGTAAATTGAGAATTCAAGAAGCTAGTGTTTTGATAAAGAAAGACATTGTGTATACATGGATATAAGGTGCATCACCTCTAGGGCTCAATTATGCAGATTTGGTGTATTACCTCCAATGTTGTTAAAGTTTAGAGG
Source organism: Picea engelmannii (assembly GCA_009831015.1). NCBI lineage: Eukaryota > Viridiplantae > Streptophyta > Pinopsida > Pinales > Pinaceae > Picea > Picea engelmannii. The sequence goes on along the minus strand of ML780076.1, from coordinate 610,128 downwards.
ATTTCTGGAAGTTGTTTATTGCAAGTTCAAGGGAGAAGTTTGGAAATTTTCCAGGAAATTGGTAAAAATTGAGTTCAGAGATTAAAAATCCCCAATTTAACCTTTGAATGATTTTTTTTTGGGCCTATAATTGGTGGAATTTTGGAATTTGTAGAGCATACATGGTGAAATTGGGAAAACGCCCAATTTATACAGTGAAATTCATTGAGAATTCAACGTGGGAGTGTCAAATTTTGGGTGCATATGTCGAATTGACATGCACAGGGCCTAAATTATCCATAAGAAGCTTAATTTTAGAGTTTCCATGGTGTCCATGAATAAATTTTGGAAAAATTGTAATTTTGGAATATTTGGGGATTTTTGTACATGACATCAGCAGTGACGTGGGGGGCAGGTTTCAAGTGACATGGTTGTGGTGAAGTGGAATTTGATGGTGGGAGGTGTACGGTGGTGGGCCCATGGAAGAGTGGAAAGGTTGGGGGTCTGGAGTATGTGGTGGCGAGATAGATAACATACATAGGTGTGACGTGGACAAAGTGGTTTAGACTGGTACCATAAGTGTTATCACATGGCTATTTGAGTGGTTTTGAAATAGTTTTTTGCGATGTGAAACCAATGAGAGTGAGACATGTATCATGTTCGGTTTGTGGTATCACATCTCAGAGGGTTTTTTAAATTCAAGCATGTTGATGATGTGATATCAAGAACAAACTATTGAGCACTTCAATCATCCTTCACTGTTAAATATGGAGCATGCATGTTGCGCACTAGAGGAAAAGGTGAAGGATGGAACTTGCCCATCCTCGCTACCAATGAAAGGGTGCTAGGTGGAGGTATGATAGGAAAGGAAAGAATTTCCCATCCAAGGTCAGATGTGTACAAGGTGGAAAGCTAGTTTTCGTGGGTCCATAAATAAATACATTTTATTCTTGACAAGAAAAGAATAAAGAAGAAAAGAAGAAAGAATGGGAAAGAGAAGAGGAGAGAGAGAGAGAAGGAAGAGAAAGGTGATGAAGATTTATGGGGTAGGGATAGGTTTTCCAAGAGTGTGAAATGGAATCACTTCAAGGTGCCATGTGAACCCAGAAAGACACATCAGTGGCCATGATAACAAATATGTCACATAGGAAAACATTCCCTATAGTTTCAAAAACAAAAACTAGATATGGAACCAAAATTGTATTTTTCCATAGCAAGAGCATAACAACTCAGAAGAAGATATGAACTTATGGGTTGTTTCCATATTGTTGAGGGATACAAAAATTATAGAGAGGGACACTAGCCAATTATTCTATGATTTTCCAGAAAATACAAATTACATGTTTTTGAAGATGAGGGTCAAGATCAATGGAAAGAGTAGAGTTATTGTTGATACTTTTAAAGAGTGTCATAAAAACATGCATGAAGATAATGTGTGAAGGGATTGGTTGGATTCCAAGGATTTTGGAGTGGAGGTGCCAAAAAAGGAAAAAATCCACTATTTCAGGCCCTTTTGGGGGGATTTTAGGGATTTTCAGAGGTAGAGAAGGGTCCCTAGATGGAAAATTTGGACAAGTTTATTTACTTGAAATTTTGTGTACTCATCAAGCTAGAAATTTTTTTTGTAGTGAATATTTTATAGAATTGCACAGTTTGGGAGATAACTAGTTTGGCTAAAAATTCCAAGTATGGAAAAGGGGTTGGAAAGGGACAAAGTTTTTGTTTCCAGATTGCTGCAATTTTTTAATGTAGCACTAGATTTACAACTTGAGAGTTGTTATGAATTTCTTGTAATAATTATTATATATGTACCCTACAGAATTTCCATTTGTTTCTATTTACTTCTACAAGCGATAGAAATTGGTGTCTGGGATCAATTGCATCTGGAAAAAAAGTGCACAAAAATGGGTAATTTAGCAATATTCAAATGACTATAACTTTATGCTCAAAGCTCAGATTTGAAAAAGATAGTAGTCATTGGAAATAAATTGGATGGGAGAATCCATATATTGATATAGAATTATGATTTAAGCACCAAAATTCACAGGAAATCATAAGGAAGATTATTGGTGACCTTACAGGGAAAAGTGGTGCATTTTTTCTCAGAATTGCAAATTATTGTTTCTAGCTAACAAATGTTGTTCTATACAATTTTTTGGAGCTTAATATTACAAAGAGAAAATATTAGGTTTAGAATGAGGTATATATATGTGGAATATGCAAAGGAAATCTACATATAGGAGAAAGAGGTAGGGTCAGTGCTTCAAAATGAGCATGTGATTTCCTTAGGAAGCTTCATGGATCAACCAACTTGGTGAAGTGAGAAATCTGGAAGACCTCCAATGGAGATTTTATTAGGAAAAATATTTCTAGATGAAAAATGTTCATATCAAATGGGGATGTTGAGTAAGAGAAAGACCATCCAAAATTTATGATAATACATGAGCAGTGGGTAGTCATGGAGCTACAAAACAAGAAAGTTGGAAGGATTGTCTATATAGTAGGTGAAAGAGATTGTACTTGGTATCAAGGATGAGAAGAGAGACTCAAATAAAGAGTATTATGTCAAGGATTCTTTAGAACGTGATCAAAGGCTAGGAAGGAAGAATGTTAATATATGATCTAGGTTGAACAAGGTAAATTAAGAAATCAAGAATCTAGTCTTCTAATAAAGAAAGACATGGTGTATACACGGAGATAAAGTGCATCATCTCCAACGATCAGTTATGTAGATTTGGATTATCACCTCCACTATTGTTAAATTTCAAAGGATTTCTGGAAGTTCTTTGTCAATACTTCCAGGTGGAAGTTTGGGAATTTTCTAGAAACTTGGTGAAAATTGAGTTCAGGGATTAAAAATACCCAATTTTAACCCATAAATGAGTGTTTTTGGGTCCATAATTTGTCAAATTTTTGAATGTGTAGAGAATCCATGGAGAAATTGGGAAAAATACTCAATTTATGTCGTGAAATTCATGGAGAATTTAATGGGAGAGTGTCAAATTTCTGGTACAGATGTTGAATTGACATGCACAAGGCTGAAATTGACCATAAGAAGCTTAATTTTAGAGCTTCCATGGTGGCCATAAAGAAAATTTTGGAAAATTCATAAATTTGGAAAATTTGGGGATTTTTTGTATATGAGGTCAATGATGATGTGGGTGCCACATCTCAAGTGACATTGTAGTGGTGATGTTGACTTCCATGATGGAAGGTACAAGGTGGTGGTCCGATGGCACAGTGGGAAGGTTAGGGGCCTGGAGTGCGTGGTGGCAGGCCTGATAGATAATGTAGGCATGGCGTGGATGAGGAGTTATAGACTGACACCATAAGTGGTATTGCATAGGTATCAAAGCTATTTTGGAATATTTTTTGGAGATGTGAAACAAATGAGAGTGGGACAAGTATCATGTGTGGTTTGTGGTATGACATCATGGAGGGTCGTTATCATTTAATCATGTTGATGATGCTATATCTACCACAAAACCATTAATCATTTCGATCATACTTCATCATTATATCTAGAGCATGCATGTTTCAGAATGGAGGTAAAGGTACAGAATGGGACCCACCCATCCCCACAGCCAATGAAAGGGTGCCAAGTGGAGGTATGCCAGACAAGGTGGGACCCTTTTCCTATTCGAGATCATATGTGTGCCAGGTGGAAAGACGGTATGTGTGGGATCCTAAATAAAAACATTTTGTTATTTATAAAATGTATTAAAGGTAAAGTAAATAAGAAAGAAGATGAAAGATAAGAAATGAAAGAGAAGAGGAGAGAGATAAATAAGAGAGAAGTGATGAAGGATGATGGGGCAGGGATAGCATGGCCAAGATGCTGAAATTTCATCACCTCAAGGTGCCATGTGGCCTCATAATTCCACATCAGTAGCAACATCAACATATATGTCACATAGGCAAAATTTCCCTATAGTTTCAAAAAAAAAACTAGGTGTGGAGCCAAAATCATATTTTCGTCATAGTAGAAGCATAATTATTCTGTAGAAGATACAAATTTCTAGGTTGTGTCCACATTCTCTAGGGATACATAAATTGCAAAGAGAGCCATTGGCCAATTATGCTCTGATTTTCCATAAAATGAAAATTACTTGTTTTTGAAGATCAGGGTCATGGTTAGTGGAAGGAGCACGATTAGTGTTGAGACTTTTGTAGAGTGTCATAAAGGAAAGAATGAAGATATCTTGTGAAAGTATTGGTTACATTCCAAGGATTTTGGATTGGAGGTGCCAAAAAGGGGAAAACTCCACTACTATAGGACACTTTTGGGGGATTTTGGGGATTTTCAAAGGAGGAAAAGGATCCCCATATAGAAAATTTGGAAAATTTTATTTACATGATATTTTATGTACTCATCAAGACAAACAAGTTTTTTTAGTGAATATTTTATAGAAGTGCATAGTTTGGGAGACAATAAGTTTGGCTAAACATTCCAAGTTTGGAAAAAAGGGTTGAAAAGGACAAAGTTGTCGTTTCCAGATTGTTGCATTTTTTGACTGGAGGATCAGATTGAGAACCTAAGAGTTGTTATGAATTCTTTGTAATAATTTTTATCTATGTCTCTTACAAAATTTTACCTAGTTTATGACATATTTACTTCTACAAGTGACATACGTTGGTGTCTTAGATAAATTACAGATGGAAGAAAAGTGCACAAAAGGGGTAACTTAGTAATGTTCATATGACTATAAGTTTATGCTAATAGCTCATATTTGAGAAAGAGTGTAGTGATTGGAAATATATTGGATGGGAGAATCCATACATTCATCTAGAATTGTGATTTAAGCATCAAAACTCATAGGAAATGAGAAGGAAGATGACTGGTGACCTTAAAGGAAAAATTGTGCATTTTATCTCCAAATTGAAAATTGTTATTTTTAGCTAGAAAATGTTGTTGTATGCACTTTTTTCTGAGCTTAAGGTTATAGAGAGAAAACATAAAGTTTAGAATTAGGTCTATATATGTGGAATATGAAAAGGAAATCTATAGATAGGAGAAATAGGTATGGGAAGTTCCTCAAAAGGGGCATCCGATTTCTTTAGGAAGCTTCAAGGATAAATCAACTTAGTGCAATGAGAAGTTTCAAAGACCTGTTATGGAAATTTTATTTGGAAAAATAATTTCATATGACAAATGTGCATATCAAATGGGGATGCTGAGTAAGAGAGAGACAATCCATAATTTATGATAATGCATGAGCAGTGGGTACTCTTGGAGCTGTAATACATGAAAGTTGGAATGTTTTTTTATATAATAGGTGAAAGAGTTTGAACTTACTCTAAAGTATGAGAAATAACACTCAAAGAAAGAGTGTTATGCCAAGTATTCTTCACAAGATGATAAAGGCCAGGAAGGAAGAATGTTAAGAAATGATCTAGTTTCAACCAGTTAAATTGAGAATTTAGGAAGTTGGTTTTATGATTAGGAAAGTCATAGTGGATACATGGAGATAAGGTGCAACAAATATAGGGATCAATTATGTGGATTTGGTTTATTACCTCCTCCCCTGTTAAATTTAAGAGTATGTCTAGAAGTTGTTTGTCACAAATTCCAAGAAATATTTTGGGAATTTTCCAGAAAATTAGTGAAAATTGAGTTCGATAATCCTTCACCACTAAATATGGAGCATGCATGCTACACAATGAACATAAAGGTGCATGATGAGACCATGTAACATCCCTCTCCACTAAGAACACTTTTATTGACCTATTCTTTGAGGACACTTGCGTGCAAGTGATCCAATTATGTTACATTATGATTTCGTTGGGTTATGGATTATATATGATGATGATGATGATGTGTTGTGACTTATTGATTATCGATGTTTATATATATATTGGCATATGCTATTGACAATTTTTCCTAAGTGTGCAGGAAAAATGACAGGTTGTGGATGTTGATGGCATCAATTGACTTCCTTGGACTCCATATTGAATTAGGAAGTGGATTGTATTTGATTGTGTTTTTCATTATTTGTTTTTTAACAGAAATGGGTATTTTATATATTTATCAAAAAAGGACATCATTACAAAAAGGAGATGACAGTGGCTCTATCATATGACTTATGTTGTGTTTACAGTCATCCTTTCCAAAACTAGAAATGAACGATACCTTCATGCTGTAAATGCTACATACTTTCCATGTAAAAATGGCTATGAAACTGTGAAGCAAGACTTGATATTTACACTTCATAGAAACCTGGATTTAGAGTGTGAGGGGGCAGCTTCATCCCTCTGTGGCACGCTATTTTCCTCTACTTGGGCTGCGTCTCCTTGCTTCGGTGCTTGAGCTTCTCCTTCCCAGGAACGGTCCAAGAATCCAGAGGAAATTGGGACATGCTGATCATTGCTGGCCACAGAGTGGACGGTGGAAGGGATCCAGGATTCATCGGTGCCAGTTGGACATGGAGAGTATTGAATATTTCTAGGCTGTTGGTTGAGATCTTCATTCTACCTCATGTTGCGATTTAAGCCTTTCATGGTGATAGCTAATTCCTGGTTGTTCCTAAATTCCATTGTTTGCATTTGTTGTTGCATCTCAACCATGTTTTCTCGAATTGACTAGTTTTCTTCCTGCAGCTCTCTGTGTTGGGTGTCTGACTGGTCCTCTATTCGCCTGAGGTAGGTGGGGTCTAGGAAAATAGGAAAGGTGATTGGGGAAGGGGGAAGAAAGATGTGGGAGAAGGGAATTGTTCCTAAAAGTGAGAGGGGCACTATGGGACAATTGTTCTTAGGGAAACCGAACATTGGAGAGGGTTTGGTTGGTGAGAAGGCTACTTTGTTCTAGTGTTTTAGCTACTTTGGCCATTTTTTTAGCCTCCATATTTGTTTTTGGAGGATGTGGAAAAATCTCAGACACACAAACCTTTTCTTAAGTGAATTTATGACTGCGGATATGCTTTTGAGCTGGGCATTTTCCGAATTGGGTATCCCTCTTAGTTCTTTAATGACAATTTAGGAATCCCCCAAAACTTATAGAGCCTGTATGTGTAGATCCTGGTCTAGCTTGAGTCCCATGTAAGCTGCTAGGACTTCTGATTTATTGTTTGTTGTTTTTCCAAGCCCCCAAGAGTAGTCGGTTATGTTATTTCCCTCGGAATCATAGATGACCCCCCCACAACTATCGCCCATAAGTTTCCTGTTGTTGCACCATCAAAGAAAAGAAGATAGGAATGTTGTGAACTTTGCTAGGAGGAGAAGTTGCTATTGTAAAGGCGCAGTTGCCAATCTAGCTGCTTGGAGAATTGTACTGGGAGTTTGTCTTTTCTCTCCAATGGCCCTCAAATATAAGTGACCCAGTCTTCTTCACTTGAATCCAAGATACCCGGGGGATCAAAATCTACTACTTTAGTTCTGAAAACCTCAGAAGTTATTCCACATATATTTGTAAAGGTGTTGCGTACTGTGGGAGACTTGCCATGAAGGATAGCCTAGTTGTGTGTTAGCCATATCTCCCACGTAATGAATTTGGGGATTTGTTTCCAAAGGAGGGTGAACCCCTTTTTATTTTTGAAGCTGCCAGCATGTCTTTGTTTCTAGTGAGTAAGAAGGTTGATCTAGCTATCGGGAGGGGGGGGGTGTTAGGGAGGGGAAGGTAGATAAGGCTCCAAAGTTGAAGGGTGAAGTTACAGTCTAGGAAGAGATGGGTTATGGTTTTGGAAGCTTCAAGATAGAGGGAACATCTAGAGGGCCCTTGGATGCCCCACTTTAGTAAGTTTTCAGCAGTTAGAATTTTTCCATGAGAGAGAAGCCAACAAAAGGCATTGACTTTGGGGAGCGAGGGTCCAGACCAGATTTCATTCCAAAGTTTGGAGGTGGGAAGCCCAGGGAGGTTAGAGAGGAGATGGAAGTATCCCTCCTTGACTGAAAAAGGTTTTCCTCCCCATCTTCGGGAGTCCGTAGTATAGAGGTTGAGAGGTGCACAACCAACCAGATTATTAAAGAGAACAAGAAGAAGGGGGGTGAGATTCTCAGGGGGGGTTGGGAGCTTTCCAACTAACCCATTCCCCTTCATTATTCCAAAGAAAAAAGTCTTGTAGTTTATTAAGGTCATTCATGCAGCACCAGTTTTTGAGAGGTTGTAAGATCTCTAAGGAATTTAAAGGCTCATGGTTGAGGATTCAGTCCATCCATATGTTTATTGTCTCTCCATTGTCATGAGCCCAAGAAAGTTTTTCCTGTATTAAAGAAGATGAATTTTTTAGGAGGCACCAAATTGGGGAGCTTGGAGTAGTGGGCATTGTTCCCTCTAGGCATCTGATTCTGGGCGATTGAAAGTATTTTCCCACTAAGTCTTTCTTCCACCAATCTAAATTTCCTGTTACAAGCCATCATGCTAATTTTTCTCCCATAGATATGTTCATAATGGTTAGATATTCAATCACTAATCCTCCCTTATTGTAAGGTTGACATGCTTGCTTCCATTTAACAAGATGGAATTTCTTTGTATTCGTCTTGCCTCCTGTCCACAAAAAACATCTTATGGATTTGTCGATTTTCTCTATAATGCTTTTAGGTGCTAGGAGTCTTGAGCATTAGAAGATCGAAAGAGAGAAGAGAATTGATTTAACTAAGAGTGTTTTCCTTACAGGGTTGAGCCATTGACAACCCCAACTTCGGATCCTTGATGTGATTTTATCAACTATTTCAAACTAGGCTAAAGAATTGTAGCGATTAAGGAAAATATGCATACCAGGATACTTGAAATGATTCCAAGAGGTGATTATGGGGAAGCCGAAGATTCTTGATCTCTGATCCTTTATGTGTCCTGGGACATACCATCCATAAATCTTGCATTTCAGAAGGTTCATATTACCTCCGGAAGCTGTGAGGAAGGAGTTGAGGATTTTTTGTAAGTGAGTGGAAGTGCACACTATGGCTGCTCCTAGAAAAAGAGTGTCATTGGAAAATTGTGAGTGGTTTATTTCCTTGAATCCTCTTTCTATGTGGAGGCATGGGAGTTTTCCAGTTCTTCTTTCCACTTCCATATTTCGAATGAAGGAATCCGCTAGAAGTATGTAGAGAGAGGGGGATAGAGGGCAACCCGTCTGGAGACCTCTGCTTGATTTGAAGAACTTTGTTGGGCACCCATTGAGGAGAGGGGAGATCCAAGGATTGTTGATGGAAGCTTTAATCCAACTATCTAAATTCTCTGAGAAGCCATAGGCCTTTAAGATTGAAAGGAGGAATTTATATTTTTCCCTATCAAAGGCGTTTTCCATGTCTAGCTTTATAACCATTCCAGGGGTTTTTGTTTTCCTTATTGAATGTATGGCTTCCTGCACCAATATGATGTTATCCATTATTTGCTTGTCCCTGAGGAAGCCAGTCTGATTTTCTGAGATTAGCTTAGCAAGTAAGGGGTTGAAATGACTTGCAATGATTTTGGTGAGGATTTTGTAGGAGGAGTTGCAGAGAGAGATTGGGCAGAAATGAGAGAAATTTGATGGGTTAGAATCATTGGGGATGAGCGCAAAAAAAGTGGAGTTTGTGGATCCACCTATTCTCTTCTTTCGTAGAGTGTAATTTATCATTTTCCTCAGATCCCTTTTAATAGCGTCCCAGAAATGCTGAAAAAATATGATTAGAAAACCATCAGGCCCCGACACCTTCTCAGGTTCAAGGATCCATATGGCTTTGCATATTTCTTCCTCAATGATTTCTTGGATAAGCTAGATGTTTTCTTCATTTGAGACCAAGATGGGAATATTTTCTAGCAACTTGTTATCCTCCCCTTGCATTGAGTCCTCTCTTGGTTGTTGATAAAGATTGCTATAATGATGGTAGGCTTCACCTTTTATCTCGTCATAGGAATCAATTTGTTTCCTTGTGCTAGAGGTGTTTTTTGTAATAGTATTATTTTTCCTTCGGGATTGGGCTTGTTTGTGGAAAAAGGAGGTATTAGGGTCTCTAGCCTTTATCTAGAGATTCCTGGATTTCAGTCACCGGTGCTCCTCTTCTCTGCATAGCGTGGTCTGCAGGTATTGTTGCACTTCGTTCTCTTGATTTACTAGATCTCTTGTCACTGGATATGATTCAATTTTATGTTGAATCTGTCTAGGTTTCTCAAGTTTGTCCCGCTTCTCTTGATGAGGGGCTAAATAGGATGCTTTTGCCTAGTCTTTAAGCATTATCTTGACTTTTTTTAGCTTTCTTTCCCAAACAAAATTGGGGGATCCATAAATGAAAACGTTCCAGGCTGCAATGACAAGCAAGGGGACGTCTGATTTATCTAGCCACAGCTGGTTGAACCAGAGTGGGAGGGGGGCCAAATTATGTGAGGGACGAAAGGAAAGAGTGATGGGTTTGTGGTCAGAGATGGTTGAGGGAAGGATTTGGGAGGAGATGTCTAGGGGGGAGAGTAGAAAGTTGTTGTTGATAAGGAAATGGTCCAGGCAAGAAACAATGTGCTGGAGGCCTACTCTTCTATTGTTCTAGGTGTAATTCCCTTTGGCTGGTTTAATATCTTGCATATCCTAGTCTGACATAAGGTCAACCATATTTTCAGAGAATGGATCTTTGACTTTACTTTCTCCTTTTTTTTCCCCCAGAATGAGCTAAGTGTTTAGATCACCTCCAATTATGAAAGAGGAGAGATCCACTTCATTTCAAAGATTTGAGAGGGATGCCGAGGTTGCCAACTTATCTTTATAGGAATTTGGCATACAGATATTAATTACCACGATAGTGTTGTTGTCGTATTTATGTTTTAGGGTTGTAAGGATCCATTTGTGTGTTTCAAAAGTTACCTCAGAGTTCCATATTTTCTCATTCCAAATCATTGCAATACCACCAGAGTCCCCTAACAGCTGACTGCTACTTCGCCGGTGCTTTTGTAGAGCTTACTTGTTGCTTCCAGGATGGATTTTGCTTCCATTTTTGTTTCTTGGAGGAAAATGATCGAAGGATTGACCATTCCTTTTAGATCTTTTATAGCTTCATCTTTTAGTTTACTACCGAAACCCCTACAGTTCCAAGAGAGAAAAATCATTGGGGGGGGGTTTGAGGAGGCTCGACTTCCTAGACCTGAGTGCTCCATTCCTTTGATGCCCATTTTTCGTGTTGACATATGAATGCTGTGTTCTATAGATTATTGTCTACCTTGCTCTTTTTCTTTCGCTGCTACTTCTTATCTGACCTCTTTATTCGATTGTCATCCTGATTTCTTGGGTTTCTCTAGTGGAAGTTCTCCTTCTTCTCTCTCTTGTAGATTTTTCACATGTAGATTTGAGTTAAAGACTTCTTGTTGCACTGGTGGATCTGAATATTCCATAGAGGGGTCCTCTGTATCGGGGTCAGGAAAGTTTTCGGTGAGTGGAGGGTCAAGAGGAAAGGAAGGGAGTGTTGATGGTGAGTGATTCTGCCTGGAGGAGGGCTCGCCAAGGATTTTGGAGTTTCTACTTGGAGGGAGGTTACTGTGCGATGGAAGGGCCTTTTTGGGAGGTGAATTTGTGGCTGGGGCTTGCCTTGTCTTTGCTAGTGGTTGGGAGCCTAAGGGTCCTAAATGAGATCCATTGCCTTTGCCAATGGAATTTTTTTATGCACTTGTTGCCAACCATCTTCTTGGGGTGGGGTTTCGGTTTTTGAGGATTTCTTAGTACTTGGGAATGTTTTGGCAAAATGGTCGTATTCGTGGCAGGTTTTGCACTTGAAAGGTAGTTGTTCATAGTCAAGTTTTTGGATGTGGGTCCAATCATCTAGATTCAACTTGATTTATTATGGGAGCCCTTTTTCTAGATCTAATTCTACACAGATTTGTGTGCAAGAGTATAGGATGGATTTGGGTTCCTCCCTGTCGATGTACTTCCCTAGAGAATCTCCTATTATTTTTAGTACTTCATCTCCCCATCAGTGAAAGGGAAGATGCAGAATCCATACCCAAACTGATACTGCTGAGGGAATGCCATTTTCAGGGTCAAAATTCGATGTCCAACTATTTAGGTAGAGTCCTCTAGGGCCAAAAAGGGGTCCATTTCTAAAAATTAAGTCTCTATCTGATTTGAGTTCAAAATAGAAAATGTAGAATCCCTTACCGCAGAAGAAGTGATTCATCCTTCCTTGAACCAAAGGATGTTAGTTCCGCTCAATCCATAGATCTATTTGTCGCGGTGAAGGCCAAAGCCCCATAAAATATCCATCTAGGGCTCGTGATGCAAAAGAGAGAGATTTATGTCTCACTGTTGTACTGGGGATTGAAATTTCAAGTATCTGATCCAATTTCTTCACAAATTGGGAGGTTCTTTGCCAAGTCGGGGGGGAGGAAGCAAGCGAACAAGGGCTTTGAAATCCACAACTTTGTCTAAGAAGTCAGGAGGATCCGGATTCGGGTTTTCCATTCCGAGTCCAAGGGTTGAGAGGGAGGCCGAGGACTGGCTGGAGAATGGAGGGGTGCTGGAAAGGGGAGCCGAGGGGCGGTCAAGGGACCGAGGGGCAGGCGATTAGGGTTTACGCTCTGTGCACAAAAAAATGACTCAAAATTCACGAGCAACACTAATTTAACAAAATTTGAAGGACATGGGGGTGGACTTTGATCCACTTATGTGTGCACGGGTCATGATATCATTTAATATAATATCTCTAGATACAACCACATGTTCAACCACTACCTCAAGGTGCCCCCATGGCTTCAGGTTAGGCCCTCATGGAAATTAAACCTTTCCCAACGGTGAAAAACTCCTCTTTCCACCATTGGATCCAACCCCTTTTGGCGATTGAGTTTTTCATTATTATGCACATGTGATGTATGATTCATTTCAATATGATTTGTGCATATGGATTGTTGACACTTTTTTTGTCAATGAATGCAAGATTGACAATGTTGGCTAATCCGACTCTCATAAGGAGTAGAGGGGCCATGCATAGAAACCATACATCGAGGGAGAGGTGTGACAATGTCCCTATCATAACCTACTAGAACTCTCACTGTGGCCCGAATGGTAGGTTAACACTTACCTAGGTCAAGAGTTCCACGATGTCGTGAGGGAAGACTGAGACAATCCCTCACAAATATTCTAAAGAGCACACAATAAGGAGAAGTCCTTATTCCTTATAATCTCTTAGTCTCTCACAAGGTCGATCGAGTGGAGGGTTGACTCCAAGGGTCAGACAAACTTCCAAAACCAGTCAAAGGCAATTGTCACCGTTGGAGCACATAGGTGCGTCTTGAAGGGAACATCACGTAATTAAAAACTTGTGTCAATGAATCTAGATGGCATAGAAACCATTGAAATGATTAAACCTTGTTGGTTTAAAATATTTAATTAAAGATTAAATTTATTAATTATAAAGCTCAATAAAATTCTAAGCCTAATTCTAAAACTAAGTCTAAGCCAAATTATAATTAAGCGACTAAAATGAATTATGACATAATTTAAAAGATTGGAGAATAATCAAACTCTAAAAAAAAAGGGAAATAAAATCTAAAGATTGGATAAAAACCTCATGTGTGCATGAAAATAATAAAATGGATTTTTAAAATAGAAAGAAATAGAATATGAGAGAATAGGTGTACACATAGAATAGTATCTAGAGTCAAGCTACCACTCGTATAACTAGAAGAAGACTTTTGATACAACTCTAACTAAGGTCTAGTTAGGAGACACTCATTAAACGAGAATTTGGGAAACAAAGGGACAACTAAGAGATAAAATAGGATCACATTGGGGAATGTGAGGGAAATTGGATTTTTAAATAAAATAAAAATGAGAATTATTTGTGCAACTTGGGGAGAGTGTGACAATTGTGTGGATGAATAATCGTAATTAATTTAATCTAAAAAGTTAATTATTTGTGCATGAGGACATGTGTCAGTGAGGAAATTTCTATAAAACAAATGGTGAAGAAGGAAAATGGATCTCTCACTTTTTCTTGGTAAGGTTATGCTTCCAAAATCGTTTTGACTATGTTTTATTTGTGAACCTTGCGAGGAAATCCTTGGAGCTATTGTTTGTTGGTTCTTGTGTCTGGCCCTTTTGCTTCTCCCGGGGGGGGAAGAAGAGTACCCCTAGCATTGGATGGGAGGTACTGATGAAGTTTCGATGATTAGAAGGTAGGAGAATAGAAGGAGCACATGTCTTTGAAGGACATCCTCAACTCTTTTTCCTCCATTGTTACGGTATTTTATTGAATGTCATATTAGCAAGAGTAGATTGTAAATGTAGAACCATGTTATATTTTTTTAATAAATTTGGCAAGTATGTCGAAGGGAAAATGTGTAATACCAGTGGTGAAATTTTCCATTAATCACTATATTTTAGTTGCAACCCTAAGAGATTCTAAAAATCTCTTGTTCACAGTCATTTCAATTTATATTTAGAGTTTCATTCCTTATTCACTACAAAATAAAATTCAAAAATTAAATTGTAGTCAATACTCTATCATGATCAATCCTATTGCATCAGATCTCTTCTATGGTCACACACTTTTGTTGATACTACACATAAATTGAGTGTTGTTCTTGTTTGGCAATGAACATAGGTGGCGATACCTCTATTCTTTGTAAATGATTTAAAACCTCAAACCCAAATTTCAATTATTCTATTATTGCCAAATGAATTGTACGAATAGATTAACGAAATTTAGAATATTGTTGCTAATTGGAATGCAACCAGAACTTGATTCCTTAATTCACTGCCAATAATTTTAGATTCTGTTAGGTTAGTGATTTATTTCTTGAGTTTATATATTCGTTGTAGTTTTTTAAAAATAAAAATAAAAAAATCTATTGATAATCTCGATATTGAATGCATATAGTCTTTGCAAAATTGTTATCAATAACAAAATTGAATTATAAATAAATCACGAAAATGTTGATGTGCTTTGTAACAAGATTGAAATCGTAATAATTTTATTCTAAGACCAGAGTTGGGATTTTCACTAAGTCGTTACGAAAATGTTTTTTTTTGAAAGCATAGCATTTCAATCCAGCCACTGTAATTTTTCCTTTGATTGAAATTTTGTTGTTATAGTTGCATAAAAAGTTCGCATGCTAGTCAAAACTGTTAGGATCATTGTTCTATTTAATATGGATATTTGGGATGGTTGCTATGAATAGATTTTGTTGGATTTACGTTGACAATTCAATTGCAGTCTTAAATTTATGAAGAAGCGTGAGAAACTGTCATTTAATTCCAAGTCGGAATTTTGAATTCGTGTAGCTGCTCTCAAATAACTTTTGCACTCAAATTTTAACTTTTAGAGTCACTCTTTCTTGGTCTTCAACACTTTAATGTTTTTAAAATACAAAATATATAAGAAATCTGTTAGTCGTTGATATCCTAAAACTAGTAGTATGGATATTGAACTTTGTAATGATAGTCAGTGATTTTTATGCAAATCGAATATTGAATTTTGTTTTTATGAAAATTGAATATTGAATGATAGTCAGTGATAGTCAGTGATTATCATCGGGTTTATAGCTAGTCTAATAGTTAAGATCACTCTGTCTGTGGAATTAAATTGTGTTGAATTCATCATTTAATACAAGAGCAATTGGGTCGATGTGATATTTGGATATAGAATTTATTTTTTTGTGTTCTTGTACACGCTTTTATTTTGTATAGTTTGTAAACTTACATGTGTACCGAATTAAATTTAAGAATTTAAATTATTTATAGTATAATGATAACTAAGAATGGGGCAACTCTTATAATCCACTCTAGTTCTAGGGATGGAATAAATTGTGATGGGAGCAATAAATTACTCGAGTTATAAACTGTTTGAAATGTTAGGATTATTGGAATTTACATTATTAGATATTCTACTATATAAAACTAATAATATTTTATATTATTAGTGTGAGCATATACTTTGGGGTAATAAGAACATGGTATCAATTATCAAAGGATGAGGGTGATGTTCTTAGCAATAGGTTAGTAGATTTTAAATAACAATTAAAACTTAGAATATCTTCTACTTGGACCAGAGTTAATGTTATACTCTTACTTGATAAGAACTTGAAATATAACTTAAGGTCATAATGAAGAAAGGTAATTAAATGGGATGTAATGTCTTGGAAACCAAGGAATAAGTTTAGTGCTTATTAATAAATTGATTGCCTCTTTTAGTGCCCTACAACAACTATGTAGTGGATATAGGATAACTTACAATGGATAAGGAAAAAAATAGTTTCTTCATCCAAATTAAAGATGGTGATGAACATGATGGGTAAGTATATTATAATCGTTATGATACTATGAGTATGATTCACCCATTACAATGAAGAAATTTTTGTTAGCCATTATGGTTAGTGGTATGAATTGAAATTAAATTATAAGTCATTTGAAATGAATTGATTATTTCCCAATGAGATTATTATGTGTATTGTCGAGTAAAAACTAGCACCTTATAGCTAGAAAATTTAATAAGTGATTCATCACATTAGTGTTTAGTGGAAAAAAATCTTATTATCCTTCATAATAAAGTTATTTTGTTATTTCTCTTTATGCACATGAATTGTTAACATCTGTTTAGTCATAGTGAACTATTATTACGCTTTAAGTTTATGATGAGTATTGTTGTTTTTTTAGTTTCAGAGTTTGGAACCATACTATGGTTAAGGGAATTAGATATCTCCTTGTTTATCAAAATAGACGCCATTCCTAAGACCTTAAATGGTCAAAATCAATTGGATGAATCCTGGACTTGAGTGTTGATTATGTGTCTTGGAGGTGCTAACCTTGTAGGTAGTTTGGGTAGGTAGATATCTTGTTTTTACTAAGAGACAAATTTATTCTTTGGTTGTAGTGATTATGTATTTGATTATTGTCGTGTTGTGATGTATATGATAATAAATGTGTATTAATGAAGTATGCTAATATCGTGTAATACTTGTCTAATGATGTAAAAAAACATAAAAAACAATATCACTACCGTACTCACTTACATTGATGTCGTAATGGAGGGGACATTATAAACTAACGTATTCATGTGGCAATGAAAGGGTGCCAAGTGGAGGTAGGAGAGACAAGATGTGACCTTTCTCCCAACAGAGGTCAAATGTATTCCAGGTGAAAAGATGGTATGCATGGGCCCGTAAAATAAAAGAATTATTATTTATGAAATGTATTAAAGGTAACGTATAGAAGAAATAATTGTAAAGAGAAGAGAGGGAAGAGAAGATGAGAGGGACAAAAGGAAGAGAAAGGTGATGAAGGTTAATGGGGAAAGGCCGAGGTGGACAAGAGGGTGAAATTCCATCACCTCAAGGTGCCTTATGGACCCAAAATGCCACATCAATAGCCATGTCAGGAAATATGTCACATAAGAAATTTTTTCCTATAGTTTCAAAAAAAAGGTCTACAGCCAAAATCGTATTTTGGCCATAGCAACAGTATAATAACTCAGAATAATATATGATTTTCTGGGTTTTGTCTGCAGTATCGGGGGGTATAGAAATGCTAGAGAGAGTCATTGGCTGATTATGCTCTTATTTTCCCAATGTAAATTACCTTTTTTTTAGGATTAAGGCTAAGCTCAATGGTAGGAGCATAGTTATTGTTGATACTTTTACATACTGTCATGAAAGAAGGAATGAAGATACCGTGTGAAGGGATTGGTTGGATTCCAAGGCATTTGGAGTGGAGGTCTCAAAGAATTGCAAAATCCACTATTTTGGGTCACTTTTTGGGGATTTTGGGGATTTTTAGAGGAGAGAGTCCCCAAAAGGAAAATTCAAAAAAACTTATTTACTCGAAATTTTATGCTCATCAAGATAGACAAATTTTTATTTAGTGAATATTTTCCAAAAGTGCATAGTTTGGGATGTTGAATTTTTGGTATGAGCATTTAAAAATAGACAATGCCACATCATTGTCACCCAACCATAGGAATTCACATATTCCACCCCCAATCACACTAACATTTACTTATAATAATTCTAGCAAGCCTACTCTAGAAACAACAATAAACCCTAGTTTATAACTATCACAACAACTCAAGACAAGTAGAACACTCATTCTCCAAGGGTAGTGTACAAGAGAGAGAGAGTCTCCATATCCACATAATAACTTCCATACACAACTACAACAACTGCAACTCCACTACTCTCTCAACCTTGTGCCATACTTAGCAAGAATATCACCAAACACACTACCAATAAGACCAATAGAAGTTTCACAAAGAACCACCAAGAGAATCACCAAGAGAATCAACAAGAATATCATTTGATAGCGCTAGAGAGAACCAAGACCAAGAGATGACCATACTCCCTTATTCCTCCTTGCATCTGCAACTACATCTCTCCACAAGACTTGCACTCTAACTGGGTATCGAAATGAGATAAAACGTCCTCTATTTATAATAGATTGTCCAGTGATTTTTTTGGCTAGGCTGACTTGACTTTATAGTAATTATATTTTCTATTTATCTTTTTCCTATGGAGCCGACTTGTATCTTTGGAAGATAATATTTTAATATTATTTATTCTACTAGGCCGACTTGTCTTCTAGGGTTTCCACACATTTGTTTAATGGTTCACTTGCTTCCAAAATATTCTATTCTAAGTCATAGGTTACATGTGGAGGTTAATAGAAAAACATCAACATGGGAGATAGCCAATTTGGCTAAAAATTCCAATTCTAGAAAAGGGGTGAAAAAATACAATGTTGTCATTTCCATATTGCTACATTTTTTGACTGGAGCATTAGATTGACAAACTGAGAGTTGTTAATAGTTAGTTGTAATCATTTTTAACTATTTATGATACAAAAGATTCATTTGTTTCTGACAGATTTACTTCCACAAGTGATAGAAGTTGGTGTCTAGGATAAGTTACACCTATAAAGAAAGTGCACAAAAATGGGTAATTTAGCAATATGCATATGACTATAATTTTATTCTAAGATATTGTTTTTTAGAAAGAAAGTATTCATTGTAACAATATTGTATGGGTGAATCCATATATTCATCTACATTTTTTATTTAATCATCAAAATTTGTAGGAAATTAGAAAGAAGATTACTAGTGACCTTAAGGGGGGAAATTGTGCATTTGTTCTTAGAATTGTAAATTATTGTTTTTAGCTAATAAATGTTGTTATACACACATTTTTGTAATATTAAAGGTTACCGATATAACATAGTTGGTTTGAGGACTATATGTGTGGAATATGCAAAGGAAATATGCAGATAGGAGAAAGAGGCAGGGGTAGTTCTTCATAATGAGCATGTAATTTTTTTAGGAAGCTTCAAGGATCATAAAATTTGGTGAAATGAGAAGTTTGGAAGACCTCCATTCAAAATTTCATTTGTTAAAATAATTGCATAGGAAAATTATGTATATCAAATGGGGATGTTGAGTAAAAGAGAGACCATCCACAACTTATGATAATGCATGAGTAGTGGGTACTCATGGAGTTACAAAACATGAAAATTGGAAGGATGGTTTATATGGTAGGTGAAATATTTTGAGTTTGGAATCAAGGAAGAGAAGAGACACTCAAAGAAAGAGTGTTATTGTTAAGAACCAAATATCAATATAGCATGGAAAAACTTCATAATAAGTACTCAATGCCTTGAAAAAGAGAGAAATTCAGATAATAATCCTCTTCGAGGGGGAAACCTCCCTATACCCACATAAATTTACAATTACAAGATTATTCCAAATGAAAATGTCTCCTTGGTATATATAGGAGACTAGGAGGTATAATTACAACTAATGGACTCAATATGACATAAATAAAATAACATTACTAATGTAATATGCCCCAATTAAGGGGTAATGAGCCATTATTTAGGGCTTAACATGCCCCTCCCCTTGAGACAGGTGTTGTCTGCAACGCTTGAGTAACTCTGGATGATTCTATATAAAAGACTTATCTTTCCAAGTGGAATCTCCAGCCGATAGTTTCCTCCATTTAATGAGAAAATCTAAAATGGATCTATTCCTTAGCTAGTGAATTATTGTGTCAGTGATGGCTTTAGGCTCCAATATGATTTTTCCTTCCTCATCAAGTTATGGAAATATAGTTTGAACTGGGATCGTGTCACCTATAACCTTCTTTAAGCATGAAACATGGAAAACTTGGTGTACTCATGAAGATGAAGACAACTCCAATTTGTATGCCATATTACCAATATTTTGTAGCACCTTATAAGGGCCATAGTACTTTGGTGATAATTTATTATCCTTCTTGGCTTGCTTGAGGGACATCTGTTTGTATGGTTTTAGTCTTAAAAACACCCAATCTCTTACTTCAAAACTTCTTTCACTATGATGTTGATCTGCTTGTTGTTTCATGCGATTTTGTGCCATGGTTAGGTTGTCCTTTAATATTTGGAGAAATTATTGTTGATGCTCGATGTGATATTCCACTGCTTGAACCTTAGATTTTTCTTTTAGAGAAGAAGTGATGGAAGGAGGGTGGTATCCATAGAGTGCCATAAATGGTGTCATTTTTGTTGCAATATGAAAGGAAGTGTTATACCACCATTCTGCCAAGGGTAATGATTTGAACAATTGTGTTTATTTATCAAAGACAAAGCAACAAAGGTAGCCTTCTAGAAATTTGTTCACTATCTTGGTTTGTCCATCATATTGATGATGATAGGATGAGCTATGAGCCAATTGAGTACCCAAACAAGAAAATAATTATGTCCAAAAATGTCCAATGAAGATGGGATCTCTGTCACTTACAATAATATTTGGGTTTTCATGTAGATTTTGAACTGTCTCCATGAATGTGGTGGAAATTGTACTGGCTTTGAAGGGATGAGAGAGTGGACAAAAGTGTACGTACTTGGTTAGTATATCAACAATCACCATGATGACACTCTTTCCTTCAGTCTTCGGTAACCCTGTGATGAAATCCATGGAAAACTCCTCCCAGTGTTGACTTGGGATGGCTAATGGTTTTAAAAGACCTGGGGTCTTAATTGTTTCCACCTTATTTTGTTGGAAAACCAAGCATTCTGCCACAAACCTTTGAACATCAGTTTTAAGGCCATCCCAAAAAAATTCCTTCTAGACCCTATGGTTGGTTTTCAAAAATCCCAAGTTCCCTCCTACTGGAGAGGTGTGCAATTCCAATAGTACTCTTTGTTTGAGTTGGGAGTTCTTACATAAATATAAGCAATATTTATACCATAGTGAATCATTTTTCCATGTAAATGTATCTGATACACTGGAATCATGTTGCAACCTTTGAATGAGAGTCCACACTTTTTCATCATTCTTCCATTCATCCCTTGCTTATATTATCCAATCAGGTTGGATGATCAAGATAACATAGAGAAAGGCCTCAACATCTTCATCCTTTCTTAAGGGTGCATCTACCACAACATTTGTCTTCCCTTTTTTATAGATGATTTCAAAATCATAACCCAATATCTTGGTTACGCATTTTTGTTGCTCTTCTAAAGATAGTCTTTGTTCCAAGAAGTATTTAAGACTATCATGATCTGTTTTGACCTTGAAGTGCCTACCTATTAGGTAAGGATGCCATTTCTTCAATGCATGTAGTATTGCCATCATTTCCTTCTCATAAATGGGTTTGTGTAAGTCCTTTCCCTTGAGTGTTTGAATTTCAAAATCCAAGGGCCTTCCTTCTTTCATTAGGAAAACAACAATTCCATTTCCCAAGGCATCACATTCCAGAATAAAGGTTTTTGTGAATTTTGGAGTGGTCAAGACAGGAGCTTTGCACATCACCTCTTTAAGTTGTTCAAAATCTTTAGTTTCCTCTGGAGTCCATAAAAATGTATCCTTCTTAGTTAGTGTCATTAAAGGTTCTGCTATTCTTTCATAGTTCCAAATAAGCTTGTGGTAGTAACCTATCAAACCCAAAAATCCTCTAAGATTCTTCAATGTTTTGGGAATCATTCATTCCATCATGGCCTTAATCTTGTTAGGGTCTACCTTGACACCTTCATGAGATACAATATGACCCAAATACTCTACCTCCTTCACTCCAAATAAACATTTGGATGGTTTGGCATATAGTTTTTTCTCCTTTAGTAGTTGTAGCAACTTGTCAACATGTTGCACATGATCCTCCCAAGACTTTCTATAGATTAGTATATCATCAAAAAATACCAACACAAATTTTCGAAGGAAGGGATTGAAAATGGAGTTCATCAACCCTTGGAATGTGGAAGGTGCATTTGTAAGGCCAAAAATCATGACCAAAAATTCATAATGGCCTTCATGAGTTCAGAATGTTGTTTTTGGGATATCTTCTTCCTTCATTCTAATCTGGTGATACCCTAAATGGAGATCCAACTTTGTGAAATAGACTGCTCCATGTAGTTCATCTAACAATTCATCAATGATGAGAATAGGAAACTTATCTTTAACAATGATATCTTTGAGCTCTCTATAATATGGACACATATGCCATGAGCCATCTTTCTTGAATACCATTACCACCAATGTAGAGTAAGAACTTTGGCTAGGTCTAAAAATGCCATCCTCTAACATTTCTTCAACCATGCGCTCAATTTCACTCTTCTGGGCATAAGGGTATCTGTATGGCCTGATGTTAGGAGGAACACTCCCAGGTGAATATCCTGATCATGATTTCGAGTGGGTGGAAGACCTTTGGGAATATCTTCAAATACTTTGGAATGTTTATCAATGATCCCTTGGAGATATAGAGGACTAGATGTATTAGATGTTTGAACATATAGTGAGCATAGTTGTGCAATAACACCTTGATGCCCCTTTTTCAAAAAAAAATTCATGCCATTAGAGCTTATCACCTTACCAGGTTTCCCTTTGATACCTCTTAACTCAATTTGTTTTCCTTCCAATGAAAATTTCATGAAAAGTTATTGAAAATTAAAATCCATCGTTCCTAAGGATTGTAACCATTAGATTTCTATTACAACATCAACACCACCCATGGGTATAGAAATCATTGGACTATTCATTACATATTTCCCCATAGTAAGATTTATCTTATTGCATTTTCCTGATAAATTGATAGTTCCTCCATCTGCAATCATTACTTGAAACTCTAGCGTTGGATATACAAAGCAATTGAGAGTTTTGGCTAATTTATAGTGAATGAAATTATGAGTACCGCCAGAATCAATTAGGACTATTACCTTTTTATTTTTGATATATCCTTCGATATTGAGGGTTTGAGGAGTGTTGATTCCATCCAATGAATTACATGATATCGTGGGAGTCAACTCTTCAGACAAAATTGCTTCTACGTTTTCATCTTGAGATGGTTCTGGTTCTTGTTCTTCTTCCTCTTCACAATCTATGTAGAATAATGTCTTCTTACCACACTTATGTCCCTTACTGTACTTACTGTCACAATTAAATAATAAACCTTTTTCTTTTGTTTCCTCCAATTTTTGAGGTGTCAACCTTGTAGGTTGAGGTTTTTTAGAAGAAGGAACATTGTTCTCTCTATATCTATTAGGATTGGTCCTTCTAGTATCCATAGACATATTTTTACTTTCAACATTTCTTTCCACCCTAAATGCATTCTCCAATGATTTGGGTTCCCAAAGGCGAACCTCATGTTGAATGTTATCCTGTAAAATTCCTATGAATACATCATTGAATTGCTCATCTAGAATATTTGTTACCTTTATATTCAATCTTTGGAAGTTCTCAATGTTCTTTGTAACCGAACCCTTTTTCTTGAGATTTATCAATTGGCTAAAGAAGGTATTGCTCCTTGTATCCTCGCAGTGTGTTATCATTTCTTCCGTGAAAATTGTCCAAGTGACGAGTGATTTGCGAGAACAAAGCCATCGATACCATACAAATTGATTGAGTTCTAAATATAAAGAAGCAATTTGTGCCTTTTGTGTATGTGGCACATTATGTAGATCAAAGAATTGCTCCATCTGAAGTATCCATGTGATTGGGTCCTTTCCATCAAACTTCCTCATATCGATCTTAGGAACGTGGTTGGTCTTCAACCCAAAGTTGTAGTTTCTCCATTCTTGATTCATACTCCTTGTGTCCTCATCATGAATTTCATGGGACACATTTTCACTTTCAAGTGTCCTCTCTATTAGGAATTTTTTCATTCCTTCCATGATCTCCCTTTTTAAACCATCCATCTCAGTATCCATTATTGCCTCCAATTTAGCTTCAGTTGAATCCATCATCCCTTGTAGTTCATCTTTTGTCATTGTCTTCTTTTGTAATTCATTTGTGTCCCTACGCATTTCTTCACCTTCATCAAGAATCCAAGTAGGAATTTCTGGAGGCTTATTTGGTGTAGAAGTTCCCTTTTTGGGTGGCATGTTGGCCAAGTATCACTTTTGAACCTTCATTTTGAGGTGGTTCTGCTATACAATATTTCTTTTATTGTATCTCGAAAGTTTTGACCCTTCTGGGTGTGAAACTTTCTTTTTTGTAGTTCTTTGATATTTCTTCTCTGAAATGCCATAGGTCTGATCAAAATTGGATGTGCCAAGTGGAATTTATAGTAACTTCCCCACAACTTGCTGATTTTTGGCCTTTCCAAGAGATCTCACTTGTATAGTGTGCCTTGCACACAATAATTGATATAAAATTATGAAACTTATGCCAGAAATACTACAGACTGTCCACTATCCAATGCAACTAGTCTCACTCAATTTGGATACTCTAGGAAGAAGTTATGATTGTTTTACCTAGAATACCTTCTTGAGACTAGTCAATAGGACTAGTCAGATACCCTACCTTCCACAGGGTGTATTTACAAATTGAAGATGACCCAGAAGCTGAAATTTTTACCAAAGATACCTTACTAATTTATGTGAAGATACTCTAGATTTCAGGGTTTGAAACGCTTTAGAAAAAAATTTGTAGCTAAAATTCCATACTGACTTAGTTCAGGATGATTCCAAAACCCTATCTTTCACAGGTTGTATCTCTAAAAGTATAAGGCCTCAGGAGCTTAAATTTTAACCCAACATACCTTGACCCGTATACTAAATATCCTCCAAGCCGTTCCTTCAGAAACATTGTATAAAAAACGTTATAGAGAAAATTACAGGGTGTCTCAAATGTAACAGCGAAACCCCAAGACCTTGAGCTCTGATACCATATGTTAAGAACCAAATATGAATATAGCATAGAAAATCCTTAGAATAAGTACTCAACGCCTTGAAAAAGAGATAAATTTAGATAATAAGCCTCTTCGAGGGGGCAACCTCCTTATGCCCACATAAATGTACAACTATAATATGATTCCAAATGAAAATGTGTCCTTGGTATATATAGGAGACTAGGAGGCATAATTACAAGTAATGGACTAAATCCGACATAAATAAAATAACATTACTAATGTAATATGCCACAATTAAGGGGTAATGAGCCATTATTTAGGGCTTAACAGTTATTTCAATGATTCTTCACAAGATGATCAAAGTCTAGGATGGAAGAATGTTAATATATGATCTAGTTTCAACCAAGTAAATTGAGAATTGAGGAAGCTAGTCTTATGATAAAGAAAGACATAATGTGTACATGGATATAAGTTACATCATCTCCATGGATCAATTACGTTGATTTGGAGTATTACCTCCATTGTTGTTAAAGTTTAGAGGATGTTTGGAAGTTGTTTATCACAAGTTTCAGGTGGAATTTTGGTAATTGGCAAGAAAATTGGTGAAAATTGAGATCAAGGCTTAAATATACACAATTTTAACCTTGCAATCAATGTTTTTGGACCCATAATTGGTCATAGTTTGGAATTTGTAGAGCATCAATGGAAAAATTGGGAGAAATCCCAAATTATAAAGTGAAATTCATTGAGAAATTAGTGTGGTACAGAGGTTAAATTGACATGAAGAGGGACAAAACTGGCCATACGAAGCATAATTTCAGATATTCCATGGTGTCCATGAAGAAACTTTAGAAAATTCATAATTTTGGAAAATTTGGGGATTTTTTGTACATGATATCAGTGGTGACATGGGGGCCATGTGCTAGGTGACATGGTAGTGGTGACGTAGAATGCCATGGTGGTAGGTCCATGACGATGGTCCAATGGAATAGTGGCAAGGTTAGGGGTCTAGAGTATGTGATGGTGGGCCTAATAGATGACATAGGAATGCCATGGAAGAGGCAGTATAGACTGATACCATAAGTGGTATTACATGGGTAACATAGCGGTTTTGAAATATTTTTAGGAGATGTGAAACCAATGAGAGTGTGACATGTATCATGAGTGGTTTGTGGTATAACATTGTGGAGGTTCGTTAACATTGAAGCATGTTAATGATGTGATATCAACAAAAAATGATTGGTCTCTTTGATCATACTTCATCACTAGATCTAGAGCATGCATGTTGTGCAATGAAGGTAAAAGGATTGGTTCCCAAGAAATTTTATGAAGAATATATCAACAAAAAGATTTAAATAATTGTATTGTCCAGAATTTCAAAACATGTTTCTGGATAATGTGAAAGAATATCTCTTTCCGCTATGTATTAGAGGAAACTTGGGTGAAGAAAGATGCAAGACAAAATAAGAAAATCATCATTAAAAAAATAATTGAACATATCATAACACATGTGAAACCAATGCCCATAAATTAAAACTAAATGTCTTGTAATAAAATAACTCAAAAGAAAGATCAACCAAACTCATTGTGCAAAGAAGAGACTGTACAAAAAATCATGTTGGATGAAAGTAACCAAAAAAAAGAGTCAATGGGAAATAAACCATTTGAATAACTCCAACATGATGATAAAACAATTATCTAAAGAAATCATGAGGATTTGGATTGGTTTGGGATTCAGAAGGGCATAAAACTAATACTCACAACTTCCATTCACTGCGTATGGGACATCAAGATCATAATTTAAAATAATATCAATCAAGAAATATTTTCCAATCAGAATCATCTGGATATGAATATGGGATAAGTTCGAGGTCCCATGGTCACCATAAGAGGGATGCAATAGTATTATTTTAATTAAAATCCCCACTTATAAGACAAAAAAGCGCTTGAAAAATATTCGACATGATAAACATGCATATAATCAATGATCTGAAAATTACCCTAGCCGATATGAATCTTTTGAGAATGAAATAGAAAAAAATTCCCATATCAAAATTAAATTCAAAAATCCATAAAAGGGAAAAAATTAGTGGGAAATCCTTCTATTTATTTCCACCTTTGTTGATAATTCCATGTATTTTTCAGCCAACAACGAATAAAAATAAAAGGCAAACATAAAACTAATTAAAATGTAGAAATAAAAGATAAACTATGCAAAGGAAAGACACTATCCTATTGTACCCTATTCATATCCTACACTACACTGGATGAAATGAATGAACTATGTAAAATCATAATGTCAATGTAGCCATCTATGTAATCCAAAGCTTGCAAACATATGTTCACGACAAAATATTAGTAATAGAACTTGGAATAAAAATAGACTAAAAGTAGGGAAAATTAAAACATCAAAAAATCTATTCACGAGACGAAATATTTCATAATGATAATTCATGGAAAATCTATCCAAGTAAGATCCATCCAACCATGCTTCAATTATATCAGAAAATGTACCATGACTAACATATAATTCATGGAGGGAGTTTGGGGGAAAGTATCATACCAAATAGGAACCATGCCTAGAATTTGTGTAAAGTGTTCTTTGTGAGAGAATATTAATTCTAATAAAGTTGTTAACTCTAGAAGGAAAACTAAGAGAATGAGGGAATGAAATAATGATCAACGTACATCGAAGTGCCTCATTGTCTTAGTAAGCCTCCCAGGGCTCATAATTCAAGAAACCATGAAATTGAGATACATTAGTGTAATAGAAACATATGTATCGGCTAAGGCCAACCATGATATAAGATATATCTTCGAGACAACAATTGAAGCCACTAACATGAAACATATCAACTATAGGGTTGCTTGAACAAGATGATTCACTACTA
Source organism: Picea engelmannii (assembly GCA_009831015.1). Classification (NCBI taxonomy): domain Eukaryota; kingdom Viridiplantae; phylum Streptophyta; class Pinopsida; order Pinales; family Pinaceae; genus Picea; species Picea engelmannii. Next base: position 582,285 of record ML780076.1, on the reverse strand, counting down.
ATAAAAACTAAAGATGAAAAATAAGGAGATATGGTGTGATATACATCTACTACAACATTCCCTTCATCCCATGAAAATGGATGATAAGGTATGGTTGTAATAATTTCATGGGAAGAGACCTTGTCCTCTCTATATTGCATATGCATATGTCCACCATAAAGTAATTCAAAAGGGGTTGGCCCATTGAGTTTATTTGAATAGGATGGTTGGTGGTTTTCTACAAAGCTAAATTATTAAATATATTAGGATACAAACAATAAAAGTGGAAGAATTAAGAGAATTAAAGTCTTCTCTAGTACAAGAAACATTTTCAAAAAGTGACTCTTTGAATGGTAGTTCCTCCTCCTTAAGAACATTGGTGATTGATTGTGAATCAATAGGAATGATTTCACAATCAACACATTCTTCCTCAACACGGTATTCGTTTTGCAAGAAAAAGGTGGATAGTTGTACTAAGAGAATTATTTCTTGTATGTCAATGTCTTCTCCTGAAGTGACGTGATCAATGTGGTTTTTTCTCTCCTGCACAATATGGGAATCTAAAATATCTTTCAAAATATACTCATGGTTAGAAGAGACACAGAAATACAAAGAATTATTAGAACAAGAAGGCTCAATAAATGATGCCCTAGCTGTAGGAAAACATTATTGATCTATCTCAGTTATACTAGGGTAATTTATAATAGTAGGACAATCCAAATCAAAAGAAACAAATTCCAAATCATCCATGGGTGAAGAAATATTCATGTCATGAGTGCCCATATTTTCTTCATTAACAAAATGACTAGAATTTAAATTTTTCTTCATATATTCCTCCATTTCTTGTGATGGAAAATAAGAGTTAGGATAATAAGAGCATGACATAACCCTCGATGTGACCCGAAGTGTTGCATTATCAACAGAAAAAACCCTCCTCTTAGTAAGTTGCAAAAAAGTAGTATGAACTTGAATTTACAATACATAAGGTCTCTTTTTCGTCACAAATAAAGAAAGGGGGAATGGAGTGGTGGGAGGATACATGTATTTATTCTGAAAAAGAATCATCTATATGATCTATAACCCCCATAGTAAATAAATATCCAGAAAAAGCAAGTCCAACTAAGTCATTTACATTTTTAGTATTCTCATGAAAACCCAAATCATCATGTGAAGAAACATTAAAACATGATTTAGATCATTTATCTAATGGCTCATATGTTTCATTAGTAAGAGAAACTAAAAAACAAATGAAATCATTGGTAGAGGTCCTTTCATCCAAAGGAAACCTATAAAAAATATGACTAAGTATGATAATAAAATATTCAAGAGATTCATCTTCATTATTCCTAAGCCTTGATATCTCTACACACAAATCATCATAACAATAATTCTCAAAAGAATGAAAAAAATGATTCATAAAATACTCCCATCTGGGAATATAGGCAGTCAACAAGGTCTCACACCAACTCATTACCCGACCTACAAAAGTGAGAGTGAGCAGTGTGCAAATGACACTTCCATAAGTAATATTGTGTGAATTTTTTTTTCGTAATTTAAAAGAATGTTTAGATGCAGTTGTCTCACCTTGACCATCAAATTTAAGTTGTGACAAGAAATGTGAAATATCTCCAGGAGGTTGGGGAGGTATAGTACCACAAAAGAATCTCCATAAAGGGATATGGGATGGATCCATTATAAATAAGTAAATAAGAATGAATCCATAGGATCAACTTTTCATTTAGCCCTCCTTCTAGCACCATTTATGTTGATGGATCCAAATGGCATGTCAAACAAGTAAGGGAGAATGCTCAATGGAAGGTCCCAATTAGACTAACTCTTATTTCATGTAGAATTTCTGACCAGCATGTGGGCCTAGTTGTTGTTCAAAATTAAAAGAAGAAAAAGGGGAAATGCAAAACAATATCCCCCAAAGAGTTCTAATTAATCCCGAGTCTAATCTAACTAAAAAAAATAAACTAATATAGCTATTGCTAACCTATTGTGGGAGAAAAACTAAAAGAATAAGTATAGTGAAGGATAATATCATCAAAACTAGAAATAATTAATGTATGCTAATGATAAGTTATAACAAAAATGCTATATATACATAAACAATTAGTTGTACAATGCATTCATAAATTTATTTGTGTACTCATAAGGAAACATATGATAACTTGAGCATATAGAATAGTGTGAAGAAATAGTTCATACAACATATATCTATGCTACTCAAGCATAAGACAAATGGACAAGGAAAAGTATCATATACATTCATCAAATTCACAAATTTCCAAAATGTCTCTTTCTCTTTATTCACTCAAAAGTAATAGTACCATCTTTCATTTACAAATGGAAAAAGTCCCCCCTTACATATAGTGGTTGTTCATTTTGTTTTCCTTTTTTTCATCGTTTTACATTTCAAAATTCTTTTCCATTTAAAAAAATGAATACCTAGGAGTGACAAACAAAATTTGAAGATATTCTCGAGCAGTTATTATTTCCATCAGTTAGTTTACAAATGATATTCATCTAAAATGTTATTGACTCCACCTGTTGGTGTGTTCTTCAATTCCCTGTGACAGTTTTGGACATTTCTAGTGTTTCTCTGTTGATTAAGATCATTACGACTTCTTCTCCTTTGTATTATATTCAATATTGTTCTTTCTAGTTAGATTTCATCTCTTGTGGCTTCATATATGACTACTTAAACACTCCATGTCTCTTTCTTCAATTAAGTTCAAGCCTCTTACGTGTTCTATGTTTTCATGGAATTTTTTCTCTCAATATCCCAACATTTTCTATGCCATCATGTTTTCCTCTCTTCCAAATTTCCAGTGAGCTATATCAAGCCTGATTTCGTTTCTCGTATCGCCAGATATGGTTGTTTGAAGTATGCACAATCATTTTCCCCCCAGATCCATGGTTTGTTTTTTTTTCCTTTTTTGAACATTCTCTACAACTTTTCTAGACTAAATAATTCTGCCACAACATTCCTCTATCCGATACTTTTCCAACTAGGTATCATGGGATTGATTATGACACATGCATCCCAAGTTATGCATGTTTGAAAAATGGTTCTCAACAACCCTTGATCATGCCTATGGATTAATATGAACCATTAATCCTTAACCTGCAAATAAAAATCACCCATGCATAATATAATTTAGTATTGAGTAGTTTAAATGATTTTATCCCATTTAGCTAATTTCAATAAGAACCTGGGAAATCATAGGACTGGTGGCTTGTAATATAATTTTGGCTAATTTTACTCCTAAAAATTAGGAAAATAATAAACATAAATAAAAGGAAATAACAAAATTAATTACATTAACCTACATTAATTACAATTAATAAACAAAATTAATAAAAATTCTCGTAACCTACGTGATAATTAATGAAATTGGAGATTAAAAATCGTCTAA
>ML780076.1:556371-573021 GCA_009831015.1 Picea engelmannii | reverse complement strand
AAATTTTAAAAATGTATATCATGTTCTTGGCTGCCCATGTCTTCATTAGATGTAGAAGAAAATAAATTCGAATATAAATTTTCTTCAAAACCCTCAATAGATGTGTCATTAATTTTAGAATTTTGAATAAAATCATAGCTTACTCAAACTTATTTTTCATGAATTCATGAAGTGGAGGAAAGAGATGTCTTCTCATGCTCTTAATCTTCATGGTTGGACTTGTGACAAGGCTTTTAAATGACCTATTTATCTTCAATGGAGATGTATGCTTCTTCATCTTCACTTTCATCTTCATGTCTTTGGCCTTCAATAAGACTTTGATCTCGATCTTCAATATCTTCATTGAAATATGCATGTATGTGATTAAGAGGTGGATCTTGATCTTCATCATCATCATTCTCTTGAAGCTCTTGGTATTCATGCTTGGAGGCTTGGGATGCTTCTTCATTTTCTTGTAGAGTTTCAATAACATCTTCAAACTTTTGCAAGTGAGGACCCCAACATTTGAACAAGATTTTGAAAAAATATGCAAAAGATGAAATCTTTGTAGGACCACTACAATATTTTACTCAAGACTTTTGTTCTCCTTCCAAATAATGTACAAATAGATTCATTAATATATTATCATGTATTGCATTGATTTATGAATCATATTGCAAGAACAATACAACATGATGAATAACACAATGGACATCACCATTAAACTTTGGAAGTTGTTCTAACCATTTTGGTCCAGAATAATGGTTTGGGTACCCTTGAATTTTCTCTACAGCTAGAGAATGATATACTCATGAAATTCCCAAGGGGCCATTATTGTTTACAACTCTTCAACTTGAAATTCCAAATCTGAAAATAAAATCTACAAGATATACTTTCATACTTTCCAAATAGAGATGAGTGGATTCACCAAGGTGAATCTTTGATGTCTTCAATTGTTGTTTGCTTCACCTACAAACAAAAAGTCTTCAAATATTCAAAGAAAAAAAGATTTATTCCCTCAATGGAGTCATCAATATGAGAATAGATCTTCAAGAATGCACCCTCATCCAAAAGGTATAGCTAATTTACTGATGTTTTCTAGGAAAAAAACTTTATCCTCGACAATGGTGGAAAAATGTTTCCACACAATCTCATACCCAAAATGTAAAGTCCAACACCTAGCTGAAGATTTTTGGAACTAGGATGTTGGCCATTGTGACCTCACCAACTCTCCTTTTCACTTTAGACAAAGGGTATACCCATGTCAAGGGGGATTCCCTATGGTTGCTAGGCTCACTAGTTTTTTCCTTTATATTCATAACTATACGAAGTTGTTGATTATAGATTATTTTGTAACCAGTATGAAGATGTCTAATATTGATGTAAGTGCTTATATTTGATCATTCATTGGTATTAGAATCAAGACTTAATGGTGTCCACCCTTTGGAGGTTTTGACATGTACAAATGTTATGCATTATTGATTCACATGTTCAATGGCCTATTGATTGATGGGTTGTTTGCCTAGAAGGTTAAGAGGTTGATAGATTGATTATCCTTACCTTTATTTAGTGTATATGGGTTTAAATGTATTAACCTTGATTTTCATGTTTAAAAGTGAAGATACCTTTCATCCACGGTGTTGTAGATGTTTGGTAAGAGGAATCTGTCTTAGAGATACTATGAATGAGTTTGATTGATGTTAAACCAATTATCTTTGGTGGTATATTTGTATTGTTAACAAGACTTAGTTGTAACCACCCTTGAGTGTAATGTATGTATTGAATGAGTAGACCTCTTATTTATGTAGAGTGAAGTTATTATTCATGAATAGGATTGTATATGTCCAAAAATTTGAATGCATGTATATTGATATGAATGCATGGATGTGTTTAATTGTTGAACATGAAATTGTACTTGTTATGCTTTGGATAATACCATTTTTAACTAGTTGTCTTCATCTTGAAGGTTATGCTATGTTTTTTACTTTGAATGATAGATTTGAGTGGGTTGTATGAAACTCTTCATAATGAGCAGGTATGAAATGATCATATAGCAAGTGTGCAATAGTGTTATGTATGACATGGTATAATACATATTTTCTCTTGTTGTTAGCTACCATATGAAAGAGAGAAACATATTTTAATTATGCCTTTGAAACTTATCATGTGAATGATTGTGAGCTTTCATATAATAGACTAGTCTTAAGTCTATTATGGTAATATTAATATTAAAATGGTAATATTAATATTAATATCAAAATTGCAGCCCAAAATAATTTTTTATTTTTTTAAAAATAAATTTGGGTCATCGCCTATGCGACAACAACTTCTATTGATGCCACGGTTTTGCTATATAAACAACAAAAAAAATTTGTCTCCTATGCGACGACCACTTCTATTGATGCCATGGTTTTTCTATATAAACAACAAAAAGTTGTTGTTGCCTGTGCAAGGAAAACTTCTATTGATGCAACGATTTTCCTATATAAACAACAAAAAGTTGCCATCGCATATACAATGACAAATTATATTGATGCCATGGTTTTTCTATATAAACAACAAAAAATTGTCATCGCCTGGGAGACGCCAACTTCTATTGATGTGATAGTTTTTCTATATAAACAACAAAAAGTTGCCATCGCATGTTCAACGAGAAATTCTATTGATGCACCAATTTTTCTATATAATCAACAAAAAGTTGTCTTTTCCTATGCAACAAGCAATTCTATTGATGCGACGATTTTTCTATAAAAGTTGTTGTCACAATTTAGATGAAATGTTGGTTTCACATTGTTTGCCTGTATTGTCTCTTTTGCGACGTTTGTTCAAGTTCATCGCAAATGCCACATCACATAAAATAACGTTTCAGAGACTCTAGATTCGTCGCCATATCAATGACATAAATTCGCAATAGCGTCAAAACAACTATCTCAAAATGACCCAAATATGCTTGTGGGAGGAGGTCATCTCTACATTCCTAGCTCTGTCTCAGGCAAGAACCACATACCCTTGTTTGGGATTTCTCTTAGGTTTGTAAGATGAGATAAAGACTCACATAGCTACAATGAAACACATCTCATAGGTTTGTAAGCTGGAGAATGTCTCACATAGCTGCATTCTTCAACATTCCCTCTCAGCTAGGGAGGCATTCTTCATCATTCCAAGTCTCACACAGACATACTCTGATTTTTTTTTTTGGTTGGAGTCATCAATAATCACTCTCAACTAGGAAGGAATTTTCACCAAATTAGTATGGTGAATATGTCTACTAAAGTACTAATGTGTAGGAATGTACTACATGTGTATGATTTTCTTCTGCATCATATCTCTGATATAAGGACATTTAATCTCATCGTGTTTTGATCCATCAGGAAACACTAGGTTCTCAAGGAGATTTACACACAACTCTTGGTTATCATCATAGGATCCATCTCATGGTCAAGTAAATTTGTCAGAAGCTTGGGAAGCCACATTGCTTCGCACACTCACTGCTATATACGTTTCCTCTGTAGTACTCAAGGACACAGAGTTTTGTTTCCTTCTGCATTAGGAAACCATGGAAACATTTACGATAGAACATCAACCGGATTTGATCTTCTGGTCCACTTTACTTTCTTCTCAATCTGAATTGGCATACCCTACAAAATCAAGTTCACGCTGGAGGCATATCTCAGGCCATATCCAATTATGCCTCATATATATCTCAATACATGCTTTACTACTATCCAATGAGTCTGTCTTGACTGACTCGTGAATCGACTAAGTGCATTCACTGTATAGCATCAATCAAGTTTGGTTTTAACCAGATATATCAGTGATCCAATCAGTTGTGGATCAATTTCATCTGAATCATCATCAATATTCTTATTTTAAATCCATCACGGTGTTTTTTTCTCATTCTGTCATACTTGAACTTATTTAATATTTTCACTGTATATTTTCCTTAACTCAGGAAAATCTCATTGGTCCTTTGTCATACTTGTAACTTCTTGTCCCAAGAAGTAGTGCATCATATTCAGATTCTTCATCTCAAATTCAGAAACCAAGGATTACTTGTATCCAACAACAAGGATTTCTAAATAATTCATCAAAATTAGGCTCTCGTCATTGACATTGTAATGATATAGGTTTGGATCAATAACACTCTTGATGAAATCCAAACTCGTTAAGAATTTATCTATTTGATATGGTTTCCATATCCTGGATGGTAGTATGGATGGAAGTGTATTGATTTTACTGGATCAAGTGTCTCATCATAGACAAATCCCTATGTTTGTGAGAAACCTCTAGCTATAGATCTCATTTTGTATTTCTTGACACTTCCATCAACTGGATGCTTGATCTTATATATCCACTTGGAAGTTACTATAGACTTCCCTTCTAGTCCCTGAATAATATATTATGCATAATTCTTTAAGATATACTAGGATTCTTATGTTATGGCATCTTTCGTTACCTATTCTCCTATTGCTTCTCTAAGACAAGGGGGTTCAACATCAATGAAATGGATCATGACTGAAGGATAGATAGAAAATCTCTTTTGCTTTCTCGGGATGTGCCTTGAGAGGATTGTATTTTTCTCTGCCTCTTTGTAGAATGAGTCTAGGTAGGCATTTTACGCCCTACTGCAATATATCTGAATATATCAACTGGAACAACCAGATCAACTAGAATAAGGTATGTCTCCCTCTGAACTGTTGAAGGGGGAGAAGGTACTATCTCACTGTCAATATCCATACGAGATTCTATGGATTTTTGAAAGACTGTCTCTTTTTCAAGGACAATGTTTCTTCTTGTCTCAATCTATCTCTGACTAGGGATGTCGATTTGGAATGTATTTGAAGATTCATTGTATCCTTTATTTCTAAAGGATCTAGCTTGAACTTCTTCTCTTTGGGTACATGAAAATACACTGGGCACCTAAATAACCTAAAGTGTTCAATCTCAGGCTTCATTTTAGTGAAGACTTCTTTGGGAGATATGTTTTTCAAAGTCTAGTGAAGACTCTTGTTCTGCACATATACTGTGTCATGCATGCTTCTTCCCATGGAATCATAGAAACATTCTGATCATGCATTATAGCATTGGTTGTCTCAATGATGGTTCTATTCTTCCTCTTTCTCAAATAGTTTTGACTCCCTCTTAAGGATAAGCATATTCTTTTATTGTTAACCTATCTAGAACAAGAAAACAAAAAAAAAGAACAAAGACAAGAATATCTCCTAAAGGAGAATAATTAGTACATCTCTAGAATCAAAACAATTTAAGGAGTGTTGTCACAGCTACAACACCTACTTGTAATGTAGAATTTTTTTAGAAATGTAGGTTAGAGGAATGACAATTACAATAATGAAACCTAGAGTCTTTACTTTGAGTCTATTGTTCCACTACAACAAAACAGGTCATTAGCGCCTAGTTTAGAGCCGGATTTTAGTGCATTTGAGGGCATGAATTGGGTTGATGAGAGGGCGCAAAACCTAGTGCTAAAAAACATGTTCACTTGGGCACCGGATTTAGCACCCAATTTATCTTCCTCTTTAGCGCAAGGTTTGGCTCCCTTTTTAGTGCCTAGTTTTGCTCCCTTTTTAGCACCCAATTTTTCTTCTTATTTAGTGCCTATTTTTGCTCCATATTTTGTGCCTATTTTAGCACCTAAAATGTGATATAGCTCCCTAAATAACACCCAAAATAGTGCCTGGTTTAGATCTAGGTGTATCTCCTAGTTTAGCTCTAGGTGTGGCACCTAATTTAGCTCCTAGTTTAGCTCTTAGTTTAGCACCTAGTTTAGCTCCAGGTGTAGCTCCTAGTTTAACACCTACTTTAGCTCCTGATTTAGCTCCTACTTTAGAGCCTAGTTTAGCTCCACGTGTGGTGACTAATTTAGCTCCTAGTTTAGCTCCTAGTTTAGAACCTAGTTTAGCTCCTGGTTTATCTTCTAGGTTAGTTCCTGGTTTAGCGCCTGGTTTAGCTCCTAGTTTGGCTCTTTGTTTAACTCCTAGTTTAGCTCCTGATTTAGAACCTAGTTTAGCTCCTAGTTTATCTCCTAGTTTATCTCCTAATTTAGCTCCTGTTTTAGTGCCTAGTTTAGCTCCAGGTGTGGTGCCTAGTTTAGCTCCCAATCATGCTTCCTATGTTTCTTCTAGTATATCATCGAAAATAGCTTCTATTTTGTCTTGCAAATTAACGCCAAGATGTGATTCCATTATTGCATCCTTTTTTACTTCCAGAATTGCTTCCTTGTTAGCTCCATGGTTTTCTTCCTTTTAGTTCTAGAGTTTCCATCCTTTTTAGCGTCTGGTTTTTCTTCTTTTTTATCTCTAGGATTTTCTTCATTTTAGTGTTGGGATTTTCTTCTTAATTAGCATCCAATTTTTCTTCTTGTTAAGAAGCCAATTTATCTTCCTAATTAGAACCAAAAATAGCTCCAAGTATGGCTTCAAATTTAATGTTGAGTTTTACTTCCATTTTAGAGCCACATTTTGCTTCTATTTTAACAACCCATGTTATGTCCTTTTTAGCTTCCATTTAGTAATTTAACATTTTTTATTTCAATTTAATTAGTTAAATATATCATGCATCTTAAGAAACGTATATTATTATAGAGTAAGTCATATTGCATTTCAAGCATTTTATATGATAGATTTTATAAAGAATTTTTAGGGAAATGGACATCCATACAAACTAACAACATAATTATACTTATTAAATCTCCATATAAATAAAATCTAAAACATACAGTATATATAAAATAATAAGATAATGATTATAACACGATCACCATCTATAATTAAAACTAGTCAAATATATCAATATTAGATAAGTCTCGTGTAAAATAAGTTATATATTTAATACTGATAAGATCATCATCATATATAAATAAAACAAATGAAAGTTAAATGTGACAATAGATCAATAACATGTCAGAATGATACATGGCCAACAGTCGACGTAAGTTAAGATGATATATGTACAAATGATATAAGTCAAAATGATAAGTGTCAAAATGATAAAACTCAATAATTTGGTATTGCAGGACAAAGAAATGTTGGACAACTGAGAGGGGGGGGGGTGAATCAGTTGTTACCATGCTTAAACAATTATGCTCATTTTAACTTCTTTACAAGGCACTCAATGATAATCACAATAATACAGGGAAATAAGCAATGGCACATTCAACATCAGTCACATATATGAGATACACAGAGACAGATATTTCCCAAGGAAACCTATAAAGGGTAAAAACCTCTTCTTCTTTATATGATAAGTATCATTTACATTCTTTACATTATCATACATATGAGCACCAACTCATTGTGAGGCTACAACCTCTGTTTTTGCAAGCTGCAACTTGCTGAGAGCACCAACTCTCTATTTTCTCTAGCACCCACTAGAAGGAAGCACCAACTCCCTGGTTTCTCTAGCACCAACTAGAAGGAAGCACCAACTCCCTGGTTTCTCTAGCACCAACTAGAAGGAAGCTACAACTCCTTGTGTTCAAGCACCCGCTTGAACCTCTGAGGACACTCGTCCTCCCTAACAACTCCCTACCGCCCTGATTTATGAATATGTGTTACTGAAACTTATTACAGTGATTTAATGTTCAAACAACAGCTTACCAGTCTCATCATTGTTCTACAAGGTTTTGTTTCTCTGCTGCCTCACTGTCTTCCTGCATGCATCCATTGCACTTTCTTTTCTTATGCTTGTTGTTCTCTATGTGCAATTCCCATTCAATGCACCTTTTGTCTTTTGTCCATCTCAGTTGTTGCACCTAACCTCCTTCTTCACCCATGCATCACTCACAACAGAAACAACCATTACTCTTCTTTTCTCCACATTCTTATATACCCTGTGCATCTTATGCATCCTCTGTATGCAATTGTTCTGCATCCTCTGCATGTCAAGTGCTCTGCCTGTTCATCATGGAAACTCTTTAGATTCTTTGTTTGTTAAGCCCATTGTTGGTCACTATAATTTCTTATTAATTAAAACAATCAAGTGTCACATAAATTGTCAACCCAGAGAAGTTTGTTTATTTCAAAGGCAATCACACACTGTATATGTTCAATCTCAAAAGCAATCCATAAAACTTATACTAATCACTCCTTGCTTTGAACAGAATAAAGTTCTACTCTGAATTACAGTAAAAGTAATCTATCTATTGCAGAGTTTAAGATTCAAAAGGAAATAATTATCAGAAGAATCATGGATTACATTAAGAAACAACAACCTGGGAAAAAGGAACCTTTCAGCATACTGCTAAGAAGACAAACTATTCTTTCACAGAGAACATGACCCTATTCCTCAAAGTGGGAACCTTCAGCACCTGTCTCTGACTATCAAACTTTCATAAACTCATTCTGCAAACAGAATTACCAATCAAAATGATTAACAATTACTGAAGACTAACTATTTTGTAATAGAGAAAAGGACCCTATTCCCCAAAGAAGGAATCTTCAGCACCCGTCTCTGACTATCACACTTTCATAAATGCATTCTGCAAACAGAATTACCAATCAAAATTATTAACAATTACCTAGGAATGAATTGTATGAAAATGATGTACCAATCAGTGGAAACAGAGTTTCATCAAAACATAGTTTTAACAAGGTATAGATAAAAACAATACTAACACACTACAGAAACTAGTGGGTGAATATTGTGAAGAAGGTGGGCCCTTTCCTTCTCACAAGATTCCCTAGAAATAAAAGGAATTAAGAAAGAATGCTTAGAATGATATTTTATTCATCTGTCAATTGTGACAAGTTACAATATCCAAAGTGAACACGCTCCTTGTCTGTAATTCCCCCTATCTAAGCCTTTCATAATCCCCCTTTAATGTTGATTTCTCCCCTATTTAAAGAGGAGAATCTTCTTAATACAATTAAACATAAAATTACAGGTGTACATACAAATCCTATTCTTAGTCTGATCTAATCTTCTATGCTGGAATAGGATATTCTGATCTCCCATAGAAAAATGTTGTTATAGTGGTTGGAATGGTGCTGGCTTGAGGAACAACTGTTGCGGCTGGTGTAACAACTTCTTTATTTATCTTTTCTTGTTACTGCTATTTGTAAAATACTATTTCAACATCGCAAATCATGGACTATTTCAACAACGAGGTCTCAAGTAGCAGCGATGGTTGTAATGGTGTTGGCTTAAGGTACGGTTGTTGCAGCCAGTGTAACAAATCCTTCTTGTTACCCCTATATGTGAAATGTTGTTTCAACATCGCAAATCACGGACTATTTCAGCAATGGGATTTGTGTACTGTTGATTGTTTCAACAACGTGGTCTTCAAGTAGCAACAGTATATTAACTACAGTTCAAATTGTTTCAGCAACTATATATTCTGATTAATGGCAAAGTATGATAGTAATGTAAAATTACATGTAAAACAAATTAAACATATAGCAAAAAGAAGAAACATTATATACACTTGGAGAAATAGATTAAGGTGATAGTGTAGGCTTAAATATGAGTGGGAAAATGATGTAATGATAGAAAAAGGTATGATCAAAAAGGTACATTATAGGGTCCGAGCATCCCCCCCAACTAAAAAAGTTGCATGTCCTCAAGCAACTTTAATCTGAATCAGAATCTGGATACCGACTCTGAGCGTGCAAATTACTTAAGCAGTAGTTGTAGAAGGTATTGTCTGTTGGGGCTCTGAATCCTTGAACATGTTGTAGCCTTTGCTAGGATGCTACTTCAACCTTCTTGGGAAAATTATGCTAAACTTGATACTTCTCTATTGGCATCCACAGAATGGGAAAATGGAACTGATGACCTATCCAATTTTCAGCACATTGCTGGACACATTTGATGTAAATAGGTACTCGAGAGATTGTTGTTTCAAGATTGGTAGGACTAAAGGGATTGTGCTCCTACTTTTTCTCAAAAGATTGTTGCCAAAACATGTTATTTTCTTTTAGGGCAACAGTCTTTGTGGATTTAATAAACTTTTGACAATCCTGAAGTACTGTTGCCTGTAGTTTTCATATATATTGGGTCATCCTTGGTTTCTTAAAAAAATTATAATATTCTGTAACAAAGGTGGCAACGTTCTGTGGTTCTGGCCATATCCAGAGGAGATGGTTATATTCATTATGTTTGGCAGCTAGAAAATCATTCTTTCATGTAATCTGGTTGGTAAGGAAGGAGACAAATGCCCGAATTTGGATATCACCAACAAGAGGGTTAAGATTAAGCTGTATGTTCTTAGGAATGGCTTCATTATGAAGATATACCTCACATAATAGGTGTTGATAAGTAGTAGAGGCTTCTGCAAAAGTTTGAACAAATTCTTCTAGTTTGAAAACTGCATAGGGTCTTCCTTCTTTGATTGATTTAATCTGAAAAAATGTAAGTCGTTCTATAAGGAAAAGAGAGTAATTTGAGGATGGTTTCCTAGAAGCCAACAATTAACTAAATCAAACATCAAGAGAAATTTTCCTTTTAACTCTTCATTCTGCTTCTTATGGGCATGAGATTCTTGGTGTGTTTTCTCCAAAGCTTCCCAATTTGAATAGATGTGGTTCAACCAAAGTAGTCTATGCTCCTGCAAAATTTTGTCCTGTGTAATAGCAAACTCCTTTTTCCTTTTGTCCATTATTGCCTGCTCATTCCATGGTTGAGTTTGTGTTTCATCATCGCAAGTGGTAGGTTGAGGTAGGGTCTGAGTGGCTTGTTCCACAAGAGTAAGGGTATTGATCTTGCTAGGAGGGGTAGATTCATTAATAGGCAGAGTTTATGTTTCAGCATTGTCAGTGGTAGGCCGCGGTAGAGTCTGAGTGGCTTGTTCCACAAAAGTAGGGGTATTGATCTTGACAAGAGGGGCAGATTCATCAACAGGCATAGTTTGTGTTTCAGCATCGTCAGTGGTCGGTTGCGGTAGAGTCTGAGTGGCTTGTTCCATAAAATTAGGGGTATTGATCTTGACAGGAGGGGAAGATTCATCGATAGGCAGAGTTTGTGTTTCAGCATCGTTAGTGGTAGGCCATGGTAGAATCTGAGTGGCTTGTTACACAAAAGTAGGGGTACTGATCTTGCTAGGAGGGGAAGATTCATCAATAGGCAGAGTTTGTATAGATTTACTAATAAAAATAGGGGCTTCTGATTTAACAGTTGTTGTAGGCCAGGGTTCTTGTAGATTAACTTTGTTTTTTGGAATTTTTGAAGGTTCTACTGGTTCTTGTGTAATAGTAGGACATTCCTCTTTTTTAACTGCAAAAGTTGTAGGTGCAGGGGAGGCTCTACATATTGGGATTTGAACCACTTTGTAGCCTGATTTATCATAAATATCCCTACATTGGATGCACATATACTCTCTATACTGATCATCTTTTGTGTTTTTCTCTACCATGGCCGCTACGCGAGCTAAGGTATACAAATTAAGTTCCCTATCATAGGCTTCCTTTGCCATTACCATATATTGCTTGTAAGCTTCCAGTTCTGATCTTAGAAACTCATTCTCTTGTAAGAGAGAAGCCATTGTTGGTTCTGGTTGTTGATCTGTCATCGGTGTATCAAGAGGGGTGACTGGTTTTTGTGTAACGGTCACAGCCTCAATAGTTGGTTCTTGTGGAGTGACTACAAAATCAATAGTTGATTCTTGTGTTTTGGCTACTTGATGAAAATAAAATAGTGTTTCAGCACCCTGGGCATGTGATTCTTGAACTTCAGGAATAAGGTCAACAGTTGGTTCTTATGTTTCAGCTGTAGCTGGTTCTTGTTTGACAGTTATAGTTGGTTCTTATGTTTCAGCTACTGAATGAGTAGTTGGTTCTTGTGTGACAGCTACTGTTGTAGCATCCTAGGAATCTAATTATTGTATTTAAGGAATGAAGTTAGCAACTGGTTCTTGTGTTTCAACTGTAACTGGTTCTTGTGTAACAACTATAGTTGGTTCTTGTGTTTCAGCTACTGAATGAGTAGCTAGTTCTTGTGTGACAACCACTGAATGAGTAGATGGTTCTTGTGTGACAACTACTTGATGTAAAGGAAATGATGTCACAGCATCTTGGGCTTCCGGTTCTTGTGTTTCAGTGCCCATGGGTTGAATAGGTAAAAATTCTAGGGTTTGGGAGGGTAGAGGTGTATGGGTTTTTAGCAAAATGGGTTGGAGTTTCAGGATAGTGGTGGTAGTGGTTGCTCTTGTTGAAGCCCTCGTTCATTTTTTTGGTAAAAAGGAAGGAAAAGTAATAATTTTCTTCTTTCTTTTGTGAGTGGGTTTTTCCTCGGTGATGGGGCAAGGAGGGTTATCAGGGTTATCTGCTTTCGAATCATCGGTAAGGATATGAACAATAGGGGTAGATGATTATGGTAAATTGTGGGGCAGACTTGGTATGGTAGGAGGGTTAATTGGATCAATTGGGTCTGTGGGCATATTAATAGGTATTTCAGGAAAGTCAGGAAGCTTTTGTGGTTTCTCTTCATGAGGATTTCAGGATGTTCAACAACTTCCTAAGGGTTTATGGGTGGGTTGTTTAGGAGAGGGTTTTGTTGGGTAAAACCCTTTTGGATGAGTAATTGAATGAGACAGTGATGGGTGAGGGAAAGAATGGGATTTTTAGCCTGTTTACAATAATGTGACATGTTTCTAAGACATTCGAGCAGATAGTAAGGAATATTGACCAGTCTAGCATGTCGTAAATGCAATAACAAGACAAAGTCAAACTGGTAAATTACCTGGTATCGGACTTCATAGGTAAGGTAGTGCTTGACAAACTCCGCAACTTTCAGCCAAGGAGGTGGCAACGAGCTAAGTCAAACACCCCAGCCTTTAGGCTCAACTTGTTCTCCTAGCAAGAGAAAATTTTGTTGGGCATTAAGGATAATGTGTTTGTGGCTGAACCAGTGAATGCCAGTGACGAGAAGACCCAAAACCTATGCGATATCATCCCCTGTGATTGGAATCCTAACCCATTCAACAATAGAATGGTCTTGTTGAAGATTTTGAGCAAATTGAAGAACCTGTTGTTGATCAAGCCCCTGGATCCTCTGAAAATAACCCAACCAACTTGCCTACTGAAAGATTTGGTAGACTTCTGGATACAATTCTAGTAGGGTTGTCGTGGCAAGTTTGTATCATATAACATGACCTCCCATAGATATTCAGCTCAGTAGAATGCACAGTCAGAGAGTCAAGTAACTGCACCTGAACAGAGTAAGTTTTGCAGATGAGGGTATGCAAATGATGGTGAAAAAAAATGAAATGATGGGTAAAAAGAAGTGATGGTAGCCGGTTCGTGTGAAATGATGGCATCACGTTTTGATATTTCTCCCCACCAACTATGGATAAAAATAGTGACTTTAAGTGAATGATAAAATGAATTGGGATCTTCTCGTTATCCATAGTTCAATTGTATTTACATATAAAGTTTACATACCTCATCTTTACCTTTGATTCGTACTTCGAAAAATATAGTGCCTGTCCATAATAGATCTGCAGTAACCATGGGAGAGACTTTGTATTTATGAGAGAAATTGTATCAAGGGTTTGTTTAATCATGGGAGAAGGTAGTGAAAGGACACACTGTATGAAAATAGGAGAAGTGAGAGTGAAAGAGCTAAAAAAGATGTTTTTATTGACAGGGAATGCTGAAAAAGTGGTGTTTCAACAACAGGAAAAGAATGGAAAAATGTTTGCTGAAGAATGATGTTTTAACACTAGAAAAAAATCTACTGAAGAAATGGTGTTTCGGCAACAGGGAAAATGAGGAAAATGTTTCTGAAGAGTGGTGTTTCAGCAATGGGAAAATAGGGAAAATGTTGTTGAAGAGTGGTGTTTCAGCAATGGGGAAAATGAGGGAAAATGTTGTTGAAGAGTGGTGTTTCAGCAATGGGAAAATGAGGAAAAATGTTGCTGAAGAGTGGTGTTTCAGCAATGGGAAAATGGGGAAAATGTTGTTGAGGAGTGGTGTTTCAGCAATGGGGAAATGAGGAAAAATGTTGCTGAACAGTGGTGTTTTAGCAATGGGAAAAATGGAGAAAGGGAATGGAAAGGAAAGAAAATAAAGAAGGATGAATGATGGGGATATTGAATGGGAAATGAAGATGAATGGATTGAATAAAGAGGGGGAAATGCTTCAAAAATTGAAGCTTGGATTTTCTTGTAGTAATATTGTCCTCTCTTGGTAGGCCTTTTCTGGATCGAGAATCTGCAAAAGAATCAATTGTAACATGACATTCCTTGACATGGATTATTAGTAAAAGAAATTTAATCTAATATTAAAGAAATAAAATTCAGAAAATTTAAATGCAATGAGGGGCAGGAGGCTCCTCTAAAAAGAGATAATGTGAATCTGCCACACATGTGGCCTTAAAATCTTGTTTGGAAATGGGGTGCTGGTACAGACGGAGTCGATGACCATTCACTAATAACGGTGTTTAAGAGTCATCAATTGTTAGGAGCCTTACTATTCCATTGGGGAAAATAGTATCCACTTCGTAAGGTCCTAGCCATCTTGTACATAGTTTCCCTTGAAACTATTTAAATTGAGAATCATACAGTAAAGCTCAATTACCTTTTTGGAATTGCTTATGCTTGATGGTTTTATCATGCCATTTTGTTCTTTGTTTTTGAATCATAGTTGTTTGGTGAATGACATCTAATCTTTTTTCATCCAATTCATTAAGCTTCTACAACCTAGTTGTTTGTACATCAGTCAAATCAAGGTTAACAGCTAAAGCAGTCCTTAAGGTTTTGATTTCAAATTCCACAGGAAAGACAACACTTTTTCCATAAACTAATTCATAGGGGGGAGAATCCTGTAGTATTTCTCTACGTAGTTCTGTAAGCCCATAATGCTTCAGGGAGCCTTTGAGATCAATCCTTCCTATTTTCCTCCACTTTTTTTGTGAGAATGGCTTCTATTACTTTATTTGTGCTTTCCACCTATCCATTGGCTTGGGGGTGGTATGGTGTAGTCATTCTATGATGAATATGATATTTTTGAAGGGTGGCTTTAAAATCATGAGAAGTAAAAGGAGGTACTCCATCTCTGACTAATTCTCTAGGCACTCCAAATCTGATAAAGATATCTTCAAATAAAAAATCTAGAACAATTTCTTCAATAAATATATGGAGTACTTTAGCATCCACCCATTTGGTCATATAATCTGTGCAGACCACTATATAAACTTTTTGATTGGATGAAGGGTTAATGGGTCCTACAAAGTCTAAAGCCCATCTTTCAAATGGTTTGAGTACTACCTGGGGGTTTAATGGAATTTCATCTCTATGATTAGGTTGACCCATTCTTTGACAGCTATCATAGGCCTGAACATATTTCTTTGCATCTTTAAAAAGTGAAGGCCAATAATAACCCATCCTGAGAATTTTATGTGTTGTTCTTTTATCAGCAAAATGCCCTCCACAAGATCCATCATGACAAGCTTTTAGTAAATCATAAACCCCATCTTCTCTAATGCATCTTCGGATTTCTTGATCAAGTCCTGTGTGGAAAAGACACCCACTTATCCAGCTATATCGAGCACTTTGTTGAATGATTCTTCTTTTCTCTTGGTGGGATAGGTGTGGTGGTAACTTCCCTACAACCAAATAGTTAGCGATGTCTGCATACCATGGTGAGTGAGCAAATACCGCAAATAAATATTCATCAGGAAAGGAATCATCTACTGGAGTATTATCATTAGGTGTTAACCGAGAAAGGAAATCAACAACTACATTTTGTTTTCCTGGTCTATCTACAATTGTAATATCAAATTCTTGTAATAATAGTAACCATCTGGTGACTCAAGCATTTGTGAGATATTTGTTCATTAAATATTTGATAGCTGAGTGATCAGTATGGACAAAAGTAGAATAGCTAGTGATGTAATGTCGAAATTTATTAATAGCATAGATAACTGCTAAAAAATCCTTTTCGATAACTATATGGTTAAGTTCAGCAGAACTCATATTCTTGCTAATGAAGTCGATAGCATAAGGGATATGATTTTATTCTTGTCCCAAGACATCTCCTATTGTAGTATCTGAAGCATCAGAGGATATATGAAAGGGAAGTGTCTAATCAGGTCCTCTTAGAATAGGAGTTGTAGATAACTGATGTTTGAGTGTATCAAATGCTTCCTGGCAAAGATTAGTCCACTTAAATTCAATATTTTTCATAAGTAACACAAACAAGGGAGAAGCTATTTTGGAATTTTTTTTAATAAATATTCTATAATGTCCAGCATATCCTAAGAAACTTATCACATCTGTTTGGGTTTTGGGAATAGGAAGGTCTTTAATGACTTGTATCTTGGATGGATCTACCTGAATTCCTTGAGATGAAATAAAGTGTCGAAGTACCACTCCTTCACTCATCATCATATGACATATTTCAGTGCTTAAGGAGAGGTGGGATTGTATACATCAGTTAAGAACTTTCTCAAGATTTTGTAGTGCTTCCTCAAAAGAGACACCATAAGGGGTAAAATCATCCATAAAAATTTCCATAGAGTCATTAATCATATCAGAAAAGATTCCTATAACTGCTCTTTGAAAGGTTGTTGGTCAATTACATAGTCCAAATGGGAGGACTCTATAAGAAAAAGTTCCCCATGGGCTAGTAAAAGTGGTCTTATCTTGGTCTTGGGGTGCAATTTTGATCTAGTTATACCCACTGAAACCATCTAAGAAAGAGAAGAATTTCTTCCCTG
>ML780076.1:544733-556321 GCA_009831015.1 Picea engelmannii | reverse complement strand
TTATACCCACTGAAACCATCTAAGAAAGAGAAGAATTTCTTCCCTGACAAACTATCTAACACCTGATCAATGAATGGTAATGGAAAGTGATATTTTTGAGTGGCTTTATTTAAGGCTCTATAATCTACACACACTCTCCATTTTCCATTTTTCTTAGGAACTATTACCAACGGGGAAACCCATTCACTATCAGATATAGGATATATAAACCTTGCATTAAGCAATTTTTGAAGTTCGTCTTTAAGAATTTATTTTAAATTAGGGTTCATTCATCATTGAGATTGGCAGATAGGTTGAGTTCACAAATAAAATTATTAATTACTTCATCATCAGTGGCATATTTAAGGCTTAAGGCTTGTCCAATAGTCAAGATAGGTTGAGTTGTTTGATCATCAAAGTCCACCCATAAAGAATTGTCATTATTAATCAAGGGTGTGGAGTGAGGGTAGAGGGTAAGCTATTTGGTCTCATATCCATTGGAAATTGTCATTGAACCATATATGTAGCTGATAAAGGCATTTTTTGTGTCTAGCCAAGGCCTGCCCAAAATTAGAGGATGACCCCCCAACTTTGTTTTAGGTTGTAATACCACAAAGTCAGCTGGATAATTCTAGGACTCAACTGAGATGATTAGGTCTTCAATGACTCCTTCCGGTTTGATTGTAGAACAATCAAATAATTCTAGAATGGTTGGGGTATCTCTGATTCATTCTTTAGTTGTAACAGTTGTGAAGTTTCAAGAGTCATAATATTGATAGCAGCACCTAAGTCGACCAGAGCTCAAGGGATTATTGTTTTTCCAATTTGCACTGTGACAGTAGGATGGTCGAGATCACCATATTTAACTTGGGGAACTTTACCCGACATTAGTGTAGACAAATCACCCATGACATGAACTATAAGGGGATCTTTAGTTTTCCTACCAGGTTTCTTAGCACAAATGTCTCACATAGTTCTGGTATAAATTGGTACATATCTTAGTGATTGTAATAGTGGAATTTTGACATAGATATTTTGTAATTCCCCTAGAAGATTGAAAGCAGGTGGCTCAAGAGTTTTAGTCAAAGCTAAACGCTCAGGGAATGGTGGTTCTGTTTTTCTAGCAAAATTTTTTGAGGATGGTTGTATCTCTTTAGGTACATCATGCTTTTTTATTTCTTCTTTATCGGAGTCAAAAGAGGTAACATCATCAATGATAGGTTCTACTATTTTCCCATATCGTAAATGAATATCATTGCATTGTGCAAGGAAAAAAGAAATTATAGGTTGGTTTTGAATATCAATGCACTGCACAACTTTATTATTGGGGTTAGGGTTAGGTTGTACAGGTAGTTGGGACCTCATCATTTGATTATTTGGTGGAGTACTTGATGGTAAAGAGAGTGGTTGTTGAACTTGTGATTGAAATTGAGGAAATTGATTTGGGAACGAGGGTTTTTGATGTCTCCAATTTGGATTCCATTGGTTAAGGTAAGGTTGTTGTTGTGAAGGCCAAGGTGTCCATATTGTTGGGTCTAAAAAGGGAGGGTTTGTTTGTTGCATGGGTGGGTAATTCATTTGATTGAAGGGAGGGTAATTTTCTTGACTAAAAGATGTATAATTATTCCCAAAATTAGAAGATGTAAATGGCATATTAGGATTCATACCTTGTCCCCGTGGTTGCCATTTCCTTCTCTGCATCAACAAATAGATAGCTTTAGCTTCTTCATCGGTTGGTTGTAATGCTGCCTTGATTCCTGGTAAAGAAGGGAAATGTTGAGTTTCATGATCCTTATCACAAATGGTGCAAATTGGCTTTTTGTCCAATGGGCATTCCCTTCGTGGGTGCTTATCTCTGCATTTGGAACAAAATATGGACAGAGCTATTTCTTCTTCGGCTTGTTTCTTTTGAATCTGCAAGGTGTCAATTTGTGAAGCAAAAGAACTTAACATTTCAGTTTTAAATTCCTCAAGTAGATTACCTATTTTGGCTCTTGTTGCTCCTCCACTGACTAATTTTTGAACCCTTGAAAATGTGGTATCCCTGTTGTTTGATCTATTCCTTGCATCTCCTCTTGAACATCTTTTACAAAGGTTAACAATTTCATCATATGATTATTTAGATATGTCCCCTTTTCGAAGCATATTCAACATATCTAGACAGACATCCCTTACTCCTTTTAATAATATCGTTTTAAGAATATCTTTACTTACATTGGGGTGACTGGATTTTTGTAGATTATACTGTAGCCTTTCCACAAATTCCTCCATATTTTCATCCTCTTTCTGTATCATCTTGAATAGTTCTTCTCTTTTTTTTCTTGTTCGACAATAGTCCTGATATTTGTGCAAATGTTTTTGTTTCATCTGATCCCATGTTGTGATTAAATGACCTCCAAGACTCATGAACCATCTTAATTCATTTCCCTTTAATGTTGCTGGGAATAGCTTTAAATTTTGAGCATTGGAAATATAATCATAACTTCTGCATAATATGTCAAACTCGAAAAGGAATTCATCAAGATCTTCAAAAGATAAACCATGAAATTTAGGTAAAGCTGAAAGTGGAATATTCTTCATGGGAGCCACTCCTCTAGGAATATCACCAATAGTAAATCCTAAAGTAGAAATAGAGTTTTCGTCCTTTACCTTTGCTTCAAGACCTACCTATTCTTCATGGTGTAGTTCTTCATTATATCCATCCATGGTTTCTTCTGTCTGTTCCCCTACTACACTTGCTCGATCCTTAATGTCGTCTACTAGTTTTTCAACTGTCTTTGTTTCAAAGTTCGCTTGAAAGGAAGGTTAAGGCTTTGGTTTTCGAGAGATTGGTCGTTGAGGAACAACAAATTCAGATTTTGATATAATCTGGTCGATAAAAGTCTTTCTTCCTCCTCTTCCACTGCCCCTGCCACCTGTAGGGTCAGTTTCCTTAGGGAGTCCATGACCTCTCATGAAATTTGTACCTCTAAAAGAAAGATGTAAATGCTTTTGAAATCTATAATTTCCTTCCCCGACAACAACGCCAAAATGTTGGTCACTATACCTTCTTATTAATTAAAACAATCAAGTGTCACATAAATTTTAAACCGAGGGAATTCTGTTTATTTCAAAGTCAATCACACACTATATATGCTCAATCTCAAAAGCAATCCAAAGTTGTAGTAAAAGTTATACTAATCACTCCTTTCTTTGAATATATTGAAGTTCTACTCTGAATTACAGTGAAAGTAATCTATCTATTGTAGAGTTTAAGATTCAAAAGGAAATAATTATCAGAAGAATCCTAGATTACATTAAGAAACAACAACCTAGGAAAAAGGAACCTTTCATCATACTGCAAAGAAGACTAACTATTCTATATTAGAGAACAAGACCCTATTCCCCAAAGTAGGAACCTTCAGCACCTGTTTCTGACTATCACACTTTCATAAACTCATTCTGCAAACAGAATTACCAATCAAAATGATTAATAATTATTGAATAGTAAATATTCTATAACAGAGAACAAGACCCTATTCCCCAAAGCAGGAATCTTTAGCACCTATCTCTGACTATCACACTTTCATAAACGCATTCTGCAAATAGAATTACCAATCAAAATGATTAACAATTACCTAGGAATGAATTGTATGAAAACGATGTAACAATCAGCGGAAACAAAGTTTCAGCAAAATAGAGTTTTAACAAGGTATAGATAAAAACAATACTAACACACTACAGAAACTAATGGGTGAATCTTGTGAAGAAGGTAGGCCCTTTTCTTCTCACAAGATTCCCCAGAAATAAAAGGAATTAAGAAGGAATGCTCAGAATGATATTTTATTCATCTGTCAATTGTGACAAGTTACAATATCCAAAGTGAACATGCTCCTTCTTTGTAATCCCCCCTAGCTAAGACTTTCATAATCCCCCTTTAATGTTGATTTCTCCCCTATTTAAAGAGGAGAATCCTCTTAATATAATTAAGCATAAAATTACATGTGTACATACAAATCCTATTCTTAGTCTGATCTAATATTCTATGCTAGAATAGGATATTCTGATCTCCTGTAGAAAAATGTTGTTACAGTGGTTGGAATGGTGTTGGCTTGAGGTACAGCTATTGCGGCTGATGTAACAGCTTCTTTATTTATTTTTTCTTGTTACTGTTGTTTGTAAAATACTGTTTCAGCATCGCAAATCACGGACTGTTTCAACAACGGGGTCTCAAGCAATAGTGATGGTTGTAATGGTGTTGGCTTAAGGTACGACTATTGCGGCCAGTGTAACAACTCCTTCTTGTTACTGTTGTATGTGAAATGTTGTTTCAGCATCACAAATCATGGACTGTTTCAGCAATGGGATTTGTGTACTATTGATTGTTTCAGCAACATGGTCTTCAAGCAGCAACAATATATTAACTGTAGTTCAAACTATTTTAGCAACTATATATTCTGATTAATGGCAAGCTATGAGAGTAATGTAAAGTTACATGTAAAACAAATTAAACATATAGCAAAGAGAAGAAATTTTATATACCTTTGGAGAAATAGATTAAGGTGATAGTGTAGTCATAAATATGAGTGGGAAAAGGATGTAATGATAGAAACAATTATGAGCAAAAAGGTACATTATAGGGTCCTAACACCCATCTTTCCATCATCACTAGGTATTATGATCAAATTCCTCCGCATCACCAATAGTTGAGATTCTTCATCTTCTGTTCCCCTCGACCTCAACCTCTCTGTCATAGTTAATGGCTCCACCGCTCTTCCATCTATCAATAGCCTCCACGAACAGTCTTTTCTCCTACTGGAAGATTCCTTGCGACCCTTCAGTTCCTTTGGAAATCACACAGAAGTCTCTTCAAGTCCTATGAAAGAAACCATCAGTGGTTTCTAGTAGTTACACTGAGAAGTGCTACAGTAGCCCTCTGATCTTCTTCAGTTTCATCTACATCGTTGATTTAACTTCTCCAAATCTTGCGTTCATTTTGGCATTCCTCTCTTTGGAATTTCAGGATCATCATCATGGAGGATTTTAGTACTCTCAATTTCCCGACCCCCGAAACTCCGAAAAGGATCTTGTCTTCACTAACTCCTTCCCCCATATTCCACCAATGTGACCAACAATTGTGACTGTAGCCTTAGTCGAAACTAGATTTCACAATTTTGTGTTTCGGCATTTCGACACTCCTATGGTGAAAGAACTTGACATCTCCAACTCCTAGTATCCAAACCTCCAGTATGTAGTCTGTGACATTTCATGACTTTGGGTTTCAAAATTTTGGGACTCCTGTGACGAAGAGTCTTCACTCTTTACTCCTCTTACTCCCGGTATCCGAAACTCTGGTATGGAGTCTTTATCATTTCACGGCTTCAGGTATCGCGACTTCAGGACTCCTTATGATGAGAGTCTTTGTCATTTCCATCTCCTGGTATCCAAAATCTTGGTATCTAATACTTCAAAATGGAGTTAGATCGATGGTCCATGATCTCCTCAAACCAATGGTTCAGATCATTTCACCATTTCGCATTTCGCGATTTTGGGACTCCTGTTGATGAGAGTCTCTGACATCTCCATCTCGCGGTAGCCAAAATATTGGTAGCCAATACTTCAAATTGGATTCAGATCAATGGTCCATGATCTCCTTGAACCAATGGCCCAGATCATTTCGCCATTTCGCATTTTACAATTTCGGGACTCCCGTTGATGAGAGTCTCTGACATCTCCATCTCCCGGTAGCCAAAATTCCGATATTCAATACTTCGAGTGGTGTGCCTATTTCGAGTTTTCAGGATTTCACATTTCAGCACTTTGGGACTCCTAATTATGAGAGTCCATGACATCTCTATCTCCCGGTATCTGAAACTCTGGTAGCTGAAACTTCGAGCGATGCGCCTGTTTCACGATTTTGGGGTTTCTCATTTCGTGACTTCGAGACTCCTTTGTTGGAGAGTCTTGACTCTTGACTTCTCCATCTCCCAGTAATTGAAATTTTGAAAATGGAGTCTTCATTGAGGTTCCTGTTTTGGACTTTTCAAGGTTTCACATGTCACCTTGCTCGTTTAATGAATGTGTAAGTTCTCCTGGATCCAAAGTCAGTCGGACCTCTGGCTCAGATCTGACATTCATCGAGAAATCTCAATGAGATCCATCGCTGCATACTCTGATCTTGTTGAGCTTGCTTTTCATCGTCTTCCCAAAATACTTCTAGAGCCCACCTGGCACATCCTTCCTTTACTCAATCCATCATCATTGTTGTACTTTCTATCAATGACAAGCATACAATGCCTATAAAACATGCCAACAATCTCCCCCTTTGGCATTGATGGCAACAAAAGCCATATGGACCTATTATTTTCTCCCCCTTTGACACCATTGTTAAAGAAAACATGCTCCCCCTGAGTTGTTGCAGTACTTTTAGGAGGTGTCAGATATGCAATCAATACAAGACTCCCTCTAACAAGATGGACTCTCTTAGGTGTGAGGCGGGATGACACCCAACTTCTGTCAGAGATATTCAAAAGAGGTCTTAGCTAGGGGTTTCGTAAAGATGTCTGTTATTTTTTCTGTCATTGGAATGTACTGAACCTGAACAACCTGATTGGTAACCTGTTCTCTCAGAAAATGGTATTTTATGGGTATATGCTTGGTATTGGAGTGGAATACTGGATTCGTAGACACATTGATGGCACTCGTGTTGTCACAATGAATTGGGATCGGTGCAACATATTTTATTTCCAAGTCTGCAAGTGTCTGAATCATCCATAATACCTAAGTGCAATAGGTAGTAGTAGAAATATACTATGCTTATGTAGTTGATAAAGAAATGGAACCCTGCTTTTTACTAAGCCATGCTACTAATGAGTCACCCAGGAAAAATGCTCCTCCACTGGTTCTTTTTCTCTCATCAAAACAGTTTGCCCAATCTGCATCTGAATAAGAAGTTAATTGAAAATTCTAATTTCTGGGATACCACAGACCATAAGTCATTGTTTCTTTCAAATACCTAAATATTCTTTTGACAACTTGCAAATGACTTTGTTTAAGTGTAGACTGAAATATTCCTACCATTCCTACAACATGCATTATGTCTGGATGAGATGATATGATGTACAACAGGCTACCTATAATTGATCTATATGAACTTTGATCAACATCAGGTGAGTCATCATCCTTTCTTAATTTGCATCCAGTAACCATAGGTGTATCCACAGGTTTGGAGTCTTCCATTTGAAATATTTTCAGCATTTCTCTTAGATATTTTTCTTGAGAAATGAACATCCTTTCAAACCTTTGAGTAATTTGTAGACCAATAAAAAATGGCAATTCTCCTATCATGGACATTTTAAACTCGGATTCCATGGTAGAAGCAAACCATTGTACCAATGGATCCTTATTACATCCGAAGATGATGTCATCTACATAGACCAATACGATGAGCAAATTATTATCCTTTGTTTTAATATACATATTATTGTCAGTTGTTCCTCTCTTGAACCCTTTGTCTTTGAGATATGTATCCAGTCTGTGATACCAGGCACGAGGGGCTTGTTTTAACCCATATAAATATTTCTTTAGTTTGTATACTAAATCAGGGTTATTAGACAATTTGAAACCCTCTAGTTGTTCCATATAGACTTCTTCGCTTAAATCTGAATTTAGAAAGGCTGACTTAACATCCATTTGATAGACTTTAAACCTTTTATGACAAGCATAGGCAAGAAACATTATGATAGATTATAATCTTGCTACAGGTGCAAATGTTTCATCAAAATCCAGTCCTTCTATCTGAGCATATCCTTTACAGACTAACCTTGCTTTGTTCCTGACAACTTATCCTTGCTCATTCAACTTATTCTTAAAGATCCATTTGGAGCCAGTGACATTTTTACCTTCATGTATATGAACCATCTCCCACGTATTGTTTTTCTCAATATGATCAAGTTCATCATTCATTGCTTTAACCCAGTGGTCATATTTGTTGGTTTCATTGAAATTCTTGTGTTTCAGCATGGATATGAAAGCTATATGAGATTGTTCGATGGTTTTGATTAGCTTTCTCCTGGTTTGTACACCTTTGTCTTTTTCACCAATTATCTGACTTGCAGGATGATTCTTTTGAATGATTCTGGAGGAGGAATTTGAAGTTGACTGTTGATTTGAGTCTGTCTGAGTGTCTGAGTCTTCATTTTCTAATTATTGGACCTGTTCATCTTCATCTTTAGTTGTGTCTTCTATAGAAGACTCATTACTATAGATCTCTCTTGTTGGGATTCCTTCATCAACTTTTACATCAATACAGTCAACCATTTTATGCAACCTCTTATTATAGCATATGTATCATTTACTATTTGTAGCATACCCCAAGAAGATACCTTCATCAGCCCTGTCATCATATTTTCCAAGGTTCTCATCATTATTCTTTATGTGGCATTTACTCCCAAAGACTTTGAAGTGTTTAATTGAAGCAGGTCTCCCAAACCACAGTTCATAAGGTGTCTTGTTAGTTTGTGGTCTGATGTGGGCTTTGTTAAAAACATGGACTGTTGTGTGTATTGCTTCTACCTAGTAGCTTTGACCAATTTTCTTCTCATTCATCATTGCCCTGGCCATTTCCTGCACTATTCTGTTTTTCCTCTCAACTACTCCATTTTGTTATGGAGTTCTTGGGATTGTGTAGTCTCTCTTGATCCCATGCTTATCATAGAATTCCTTGAAGTCACTTGACATAAACTCTCCTCCTCGATCTAATCTTACTACCTTTAACTTCTTGCCTGTTTGAGTCTCAGTTAAAGCCTTAAATATTTTAAACTTCTCAAATGATTCATCTTTTTCTTTGAGAAAGGCAACCCAAGTAAGTCTGGAGTAATCATCAATAATCAACATGAAGTAGTTTTTTCCCTGTGCCTTTCTATCTTGATGGCCCACATATATCCATCTGAACTAGTTGGAGTGGATTCTCTATTGAAGTAAAGATCTTGGACTTAAATTGTGTCTTGTTTATCTTTCCTACTTGGCAAGGTTTACACATTGAATCTCGTGGCTTTGATATTCTAGGAAGATATTTTACTGCCTTGAGATTTCTGAGTTTGATTAAGTGGTCAAAGTTTAGATGTCCAAGTCTCCTATTCCATAACCAGCTTTCATCATGTTTTCTTAGATGGCATTCTTCTCTATTTTCTTTTAGCACATATACATTATTGTCTATCCTTATGCTTTTGGCCACCACTTGTCCTGAGTTTATAGACTTTATATTACAGTCCGTGGATGTGAACACCACATCACATCCTCTGCCACACATTTGAATTACACTGAGCAGATTATGTTTCAGCCCATCTACAAGTAGAACATCTTGGGCTTTTCTTTTCCCATTACTTAAACTCACCATCCCTTTACCCTTTATTATACCTGGAGCATTATTTCTAAAGGTTACGTTTCCTAATTTACTTTCACTTAGGGATAGAAACTTACGTTTGTCTCCCATCATATGTTTGGAGCATACACTGTCTATATACCAAGGGTTCATTTTTATTTGAGTTGACAACACTAATCCACACTTGTCACTTTCTTTCTTCTTCCAAAACTTGACATTTTCAGCAGGGGAATTCAATTCTGGTTCATAGTTCTTTAATCGACAGTCAATAGATTTATGTCCATAGTTATGACAGATGTAGCATTCAATCTCATTGTTCAATAGGTCAAAATTATTGTTGCAGCATTGTCTACTCATTGACTGTTGATTATTTCTTGACCTCCTTAGTTGCATGTCCCTAGACTTAATTTGGTAACTTGAAATCTGTGAAGGTTTGTTATTTGGCTGCATCATTCTCTGTTGTGGTAGGTATTTATTCCTTTGAAATCTTAATTTCTCATGTCTAAGTCTTAAGGAAAAATTTACATCTTTGTGACCAAAGTTAAAACAATAGAAATAATAGCCATAGAAAAATTTATTGTACCAGGAAAATTGTTGTCTTCTTTGAGAAAATCAATTTCTTCCATGCTGATGACGTATGTTAGCAGGGAGCGCACTATTTCTTTGTTCTATAGATTCAATCTCGGCACCTTTTTCCTTTGTTTATGCAGGTTTTCTATTGTCATTGGTTGTACATTTGACAAACTTGATGGGTTCTTCATTTCTTGGCTTGCCACTACTTGATCCCTCTTCATAACCCAAACCAGTTTTTAGTTTTGGATTCCTTTGCTGATTTAGAATGGTGGCTAATCCTTCTGAGGCTTTGATACTTGACATATTTTGATTATACAAGGCTTGAAACTTCTCCATCTCTTTCCTAGTTTTCACTACTTCTTGTTCTAATGCTTCACATCTTGCCTTCTTTTCTGATAACTGTCGTTTTAGAATGTCTTTGATTTTCTTTGCCTCTTCTAATTCTATTTTTAGTAGGACAAGGTCTTCATCAAGATCTTTAGTGTCTTTCTCAAACTGTATCAACAATTGCCTTTGCTTTGTGTTCTTGATTGTTAGTCTGTCAATCTCTTCCAGTGCACTGATCAGTTCTCCTTCCATGTCAACCATAGCTTCTTCTTCATTAACATCACTCCCTGTGTTGTTATTATCATAATACTCTTTGGCCATAAGTATGAATTCATTTAGTTTATCTTCAATAGATGAGTCATTGCCTTCATCATCTGAAGGATCATCATCATTGTTTACACAAAGACTTTTCTTCTTAAAGTTATTTTCTTTAAAGAAATTTATGTGTTTGTACTTCTCCTCATCATCACATGTCTGATCCTTTCCTTTGTGGGGACATTTATTTGCAAAATGACCTATTCTACCACAGTTGAAACATTTGAAAGGCAGTTTACCTTTGTATTTTCTTGATCCCTTCTTCAGTCTCTTCACAAATTTTTCTTCAATTTCATCGGGCTCAGAATCCTCATTCTTCTTTTCCTTAAATGATGCTTCTCTGGAGGTGGGTTTATCTTTAACTATTCTCATTTCATATGCAGTCAATGTTCCTAGAAGTTGATCAAACTCCAAGGTTTTTAGATCCTTTAGTTCTTCTATAGCAGAGACCATTGGATTGTACCTATCTGGGAGATATCTCAAGATTTTCTGAACTAAAGAAGGTTCCGTAATTTTTTCACCAAGTTCTTTCATTGCATTTACCATTTCTTCTACTCTCAGAAACTATTTTCCAACAGTTTCATCTTCCTTCATCTTCAGCTGTTCAAACTGTATTCTATAGGTTTGAAGCTTAGCGTCCTTTACCTTTTCATTACCTTTATAACTACTAATGAGTTTGTCCCACATTTCTTTGGCAATTCCTTGGTGCATAACTTTTACGAATTCTGCTTCTGCAAGCCCACTCAAGATATCATTCATATCCTTAACATTGAAGCTAAATTCTAGCTTGTCATCCTTATTATCTAGTACAACTAAATTTACATAACCAGTGTCTACTACATCCCAAACATCTGCACCTAAAGCCATTATGTAGGTTCTCATTCTCACTTTCCAGAAGGAAAATTTTGTTCCATTGAACATAGGGGCCTTATTGGTTGAATTTCCTTCATGGATTGACATGTTTAAGCTCAAGGATGTACCCTTAGATAAAAGGGGTCGGCTCTGATACCAATTGTTGGACAACTAAGAGCGG
>ML780076.1:469065-537876 GCA_009831015.1 Picea engelmannii | reverse complement strand
ATATATATATATATATATATATATATATATATATATATATATATATATATATATATATATTGAATGATAGCTTTGTTGTTGTTTAATAAATCATTCCATATTCGATTTTTGCAGATTTAGATTAAAATTTGCATTCTGTAGATGTTATATATACATATATATATATTAGAAATAAATTCATTTGTATATATTATACATACGATAAGTAGACTTAAGTTATAAATATTATTTAGTAAAATGTAAATATATATTAGATCTGTATATATAGTTTTTAGCCAGTGTTATTCATCAACTTTTTTTATCTTCTTTAGTTTAGTTTTTTCGCCTTTTTAGGACTTAGATCAACTAACAGATCCACTAAACCCGTTGGAGTGGATTAATCCAAATGGCTTGGGTTAAGTAGACAACCCAGGACCGGATTCACTCCTCGAGTTGATGAGCGGTCAATTTCGCCCGTCAACAGGATGCCACTTGCAACTAGGCATAAAAAGAAAACCGAGACTCGGATTGAGGAACTGTCGACTTTGATGGATTACTGGGATATTATTTCAGCTATATTACCCCTCACTCTCAGGTTGCATGCCTCAAAAGTTTCTTTACTCATTGATTTCAACAATTGGTGTTTTTCTCAGTTTGAAGCAATGAAAAATTTGGATTAAGGGGTCCAATTTATGAAACCATCCCTTGGGAGAAGATCGATAATGTGGTCACCTAGTACATGCCTAAATAATCTTGTAGAATCTCATAGAACTCAAAAATGTCACTCTGTTAGGTTTTTATGGCCTAAGGAAGAATTGGCCAAGAGTCCCCGAAATGGTTTGGGATGTGACTTGCAACTCAGTATATAATGAAAACTAGGACTCAGATTGAGGAACCATCATCTATGTTGGATATCTAGCATAGGATATCAGCTAGATCACCCCTCGGTCCTAGGTCCAATCCCTTGTAAGTTGTTTTTTCCATCAATTTTGAGAACTGGCATTTTTCTCAGTAAGAAGCAATGCAGCATTTGGATTTAGGGGTTCGATTTGTAAAACCATGTCTTAGGAGAGGATGCACAACATAGTCACATATTCCTTACCTAAACAATCTTTCATCATCTCACAAAACTCAAAAATGTTGCTATGTTAGGTTTTTATGCCCTAAGGAGGAATTGGACAAGAGTCCCCAAAATGGTTTGGGATGCCACTTGCAACTGGGCATAAAAATAAAATCAAGAATCAGATTGAGGAACCATCGACTTCGATGGATTATCGGGATAGGATATTAGCTAGCGCACCCCTCTGTCTCGAGTGCCATGCCTCGTAAGTTTCTTTACTCATTGATTTTGAGAATTAGTGTTTTGCTTAGTTTCAAGCAATGCAACATTTGGATTAAGGGATCCAATTTATGAAACCTTCCCTTGTGAGCAGATCGATAATGTGGTCACCTAGTCCATGCCTAAACAAGCTTGCAACATCTCACGGAACTCTAAAATGTTTCTCCGTTAAGTTTTTATGACTTGAGGAGGAATTGGCCAAGAGTCCCCGAAATGATTTGGGATGCGAGTCTAAACTCAGTATATAATAAATCCAAGACTTTGATTAAGGAGTTGTCATATTCGTTGGATTTCTGGCATAGGATTTTAGCTAGAGCACCCCTCACTTCCATGTGCAATCCCTTGTAAGTTGGTTTTTTCATTGATTTTGAGAACTAGGGTTTGGCTCAGTAAGAAACAAAGCAACATTTGAATTTAGCGGTCCAATTTATAAAACCATGTCTCAAGAGAAGATGGACAATGTGGTCACATAGTCCATGCCCAAACATTATTGCAACATCTCACAGAAGTAAAAAATGTTTCTTCGTTAGGTTTTTATGCCCTGAGGAGGAATTGGACAAGAGAACCCGAAATGTTTTGGGATGCCACATGAAACTGGGCATAAAAGGAAGAAAGAGTCTTGAATTGAGGAATCGCCGACTTCGATGGATTACTTGGATAGGATTTCAGCTAGAGCACCCCTCACTCTCGGGTGCCATGCCTTGAAATTTTCTTTACTCATTGATTTCGAGAATTAGTGTTTTTCTCAGTTTGAAGCAATGCAACATTTGGATTAATTGGTCCAATTTATGAAACCATCCCTCATGAGAAGATCTATAATGTGGTCACCTAGTCAATGCCTAAACAAGCTTGCAACATCTCAGAGAACTAAAAAATGTTGCTCCGTTAGGTTTTTATGCCCTGAGTAGGAACTGACCAAGAATCCCCGAAATGGTTTAGGATGCGATTTGCAACTTGGTATATAATGAAAACTGAGACTCATATTGAGGAACCTTCATCTCCGTTCGATTTGTAGCATAGGATTTCAGCTAGAGCACCACTCACTCCTGGGTCCAATCCCTCGTAAGTTGTTTTTTTCATCGATTTTTAGAACTAGGGTTTTGCTCAGTAAGAAGCAATGCAACATTTGAATTTAGGGGTCCAATTTAGAAAATCATACCTAGGGAGAGGATGGACAATTTGGTCACATATTCCATGCCTAAACAAGATTGTAGCATCTCACAGAACTCAAAAATGTTGTTGCGTTAGGTTTTTATGCCCTGAAGAGGAATTGGACAAGAGTCCCCAAAATGGTTTGGGATGCCACTTGCAACTTCGAATAAAAATAAAACCGAGACTCGGATTGAGGAACCTTCGAATTCGATGGATTACTAGGATAGGATTTCAGCTAGAGCACCCCTCACTCTTGGGTGACATGCCTCAAAAGTTGCTTTACTCATTGATTTCGAGAATTAGTGTTTTGTTTAGTTTGAAGCAATGCAACATTTGGATTAAGGATTCCAATTTATGAAACCATCCCTCGTGATCAGATCGATAATGTGGTCACCTAGTGCATGCCTAAACAACCTTGTATCATCTCACGAAACTCAAAAATGTTGCTTGGTTAGGGTTTTATGCCCTGAGGAGGAATTGGCCAAGAGTCCCAAAAATGGTTTGGGATGCGACATGTGACTTGGTCTATAACAAAAACTGAGACTTATTCTGAGGAACTGTCATCTCTGTTGTATTCCTGGCATAGGATTTCAACTAGATAACCCCTCATTCCTAGGTCCAACCCCTTGTAAGTTGTTTTTTTCTTCGATTTTAAGAACTAGGGTATTTCTCAGTAAGAAGCAATGAAAAGTTTGAATTTGGGGGTACAATTTATAAAACCATGCCTCGGGAGTGGATGGACAATGTGATCACATAGTCCATTCCTAAACAATACTGCAACATCTCATGGAACTCAAAAATGTTTCTCTGTTAGGTTTTTATTCCTTGAGGAGGAATTGGACAAGAGTCCCCGAAATGGTTTGGGATGACACTTGCAACTAGGCATAAAAAGAAAACCTAGACTAAGACTTAGGAATCCTTGACTTTGATGGATTACTTGGAGAGGATTTCAGTTAGAGAACCCTTCACTCTCAGGTGCCATGCCTCAGAATTTGCTTTACTCATTGATTTCAAGAATTAATGTTTTGCTTAGTTTGAAGCAATGAAACATTTGGATTAAGGGGTCCAATTTATGAAACCATCCTTTTTGAGTAGATCTATAATGTGGTCACCTATTCCATGCCTAAAAAAGCTTGCAGCATCTCATGGAACTAAAAGATGTTGCCTCGTTAGGTTTTTATGCCCTGAGGAGGAATTGACCAAGAGTCCCTGAAATTGTTTGGGATGCGACTTGAAACTGGGCATAAAACAAAAATCGATACGCGTATTGAGGAATCATTGACTCCAATGTATTACTAAGATAGTATTTCAGCTATAACACCCCTCACTCCCAGGTACCATTCCTCGAAAGTTGCTTTACGCATTGATTTAGAGAACTAGTGTCTTGTTCAGTTTGAAGCAATGCAACATTTTGATTAAGGGGTCCAATTTATGAAATTGTCCCTCAGGAGAGGATGGATAATGTGGTCACCTATTCCATTCCTAAAAAATCTTGCAACATCTCACGAAACTCGAAAATTTTGCTCCGTTAGTATTTTATGCCCTGAGGAGGAATTGGCCAAGAGTCCCTGAAATGGTTTGGGATGCGACTTGCAACTGGGAATAAAAAGAAAACCAAGACTTGGATTGAGGAAACATTGACTTCGATGGATTATTGGGATAGGATTTCAGCTAGAGAACCCCTCACTCTTGAGTGCCATGCCTCGGAAGTTGCTTTACTCATTGATTTTGAGAATTAGTATTTTTTTTCGGTTTGAAGCAATGTAGCATTTGGATTAAGGAGACCAATTTATGAAACCATCCCTCGTGAGAAGATCGATAATGTTGTCACCTAGTCCATGCCTAAACAAGCTTGCATCATCTCACGGAACTCAAAAATGCTACTCTGTTAGGTTTTTATGACCTGAGGAGGAATTGGCCAATAGTCCGTGAAATTGTTTAGGATGCGACTTGCAACTGGGCATAAAATGAAAAATAAAATTTGGATTGAGGAACCATCAACTCCAATGGATTACTAAGATGGGATTTCCGCTAGACCACACCTCACTCTTGGGTGACAAGCGTTGAAATTTTCTTTATTCATTGATTTTGATAACTAGTGGTTTTCTTAGTTTGAAGCAATGCATCATTTGGATTAAGGGGTCCAATTTATGAAATCATCCATTGGGAGAAGATGGATGATGTGGTCACCTATTCCTTGCCTAAAAAATCTTGTAGCATCTCAGAGAACTCAAAAATGTTTCTATGTTAGTCTTTTATGCCCTATGGAGGAACTGGCCTTACAACTGGGCATATCATGAAAACTGAGACTCGGATTAAGGAACCGTCGTCTCTGTTAGATTCCTACCATAATATTGTAGCTAGAGAACCCCTCACTCCCAGTTCCAATCCCTTCTAAGTTGTTGTTTTCATCGATTTTGAGAATTAGTGTTTTTCTTAGTAAGAAGCAATGCAAAATTTGGATTTAGGGGTCCAATTTAGGAAACCATGACTTGGGAGTGGATGGACATTGTGGTCACCTAGTCCATGCCTAAACAAACATGGAGCATTTCTTGGAACTCAAAAATGTTGCTATGTTAGACTTTTATACCCTGGTGAGGAATTGTCCAAGAATCCCCGAAATGGTTTGGGATGCCACTTGCAACTAGGCATAAAACAAAAATTGAGTCTGGTATTGAGGAACCATTGTCTATGTTGGATTCCTGGCATAGCATTTCAGCTAGGGCACCCCTCACTCCCAGGTTCCATGCCTCAGAAATTGCTTTACTCATTGATTTTGAGAACTAGTGTTTTACTCAGTTTGAAACAATGCACCATTTGGATTAAGGCATCCAATTTATGAAACTTCCCCTCGTGGTTTGGGATGGGAGTTGCAACTTGATATATAAAAAAAATTGAGACTCCTATTGAGAAACCTTCATCTCCATTGGATTCATGGCATAGTATTTCAGCTAGATCACCCCTCACTCTTGGGTACCATGCCTCAGAAGTTGCTTTACTCATTGATTTTCTGAATCAGTGTTTGGCTCAAATTGAAGCAATGCAACATTTGGATTGATTGGTCCAATTTATGAAACCATCCCTCTTGAGAAGATTGATAATGTGGCCACCTTGTCGATGCTTAAAAAGGCTTGCAACATCTCACAAAACTCAAAAATGTTGTTGCGTTCGTTTTTTATGCCCTGAGGAGGAATTGGCCAAGAGTCCCCGAAATGGTTTGGGATGCGACTTGCAACTTGGAATATCATGAAAAAAGAGACTTAGATTGAGGAACCGTCATCTCCATTGGATTCTTGGCATAGGATTTCAGCTTGAGGACCCCTCACTCCCAGGTCCAATCCCTCGTAATTTGTTTTTTCATTGATTTTGATAACTAGGGTTTTTCTTAGTAAGAAGCAATGGAACATTTGGATTTATGGGTCCAATTTATAAAACCATGCCTCAAGAGTGGATGGAAAATGTGGTCACATAGTCCATGCCTAAACAAGATTGCAACATCTCATGAAACTAAAAAATATTGCTCCATTGGGCTTTTATGCCTTAAAGAGGAATTAGACAAGAGTCCCCGAAATGGTTTGGGATGCCACTTGCAACTGGGAATAAAAAGAAAATTGAGACTCGTATTGAGGAACTGTCGACTTCAATGGATTACTGGGATAGGATTTCATCTAAATCACCCCTCACTCTCGGGTGCCATGCCTCAGAAGTTGCTAACTCATTGATTTCGAGAATTAGTATTTTGCTCAGTTTGAAGCAATGCAACATTTCGATTAATTGGTCCAATTTATGAAACCATCCCCCATGAGAAGATCTATAATGTGGTCACCTATTCCATGTCGAAACAAGCTTGCAACATCTCAGAAAACTCAAAAATGTTTCTCAGTTAGGATTTTATGCCCTGAGGAGGAACTGGCCAAGAGTTCAAAAATGGTTTGGGATGTGACTTGCAACTCAGTATATAATGAAAAACGAGACTCATATTGAGGAACCATCATCTTCATTGGATTTGTGGCATAGGATTTCAGCTAGACCACCACTTACTCTTGGGTCCAATCCCTCGTAAGTTGTTTTTTTCATCGATTTTGAGAACTAGGGTTTTGCTCAGTAAGAAGTAATGAAACATTTGAATTTAGGGGTCAAATTTATAAAACCATGCCTCAGGAGCATATGGACAATTTGTTCACATAGTCCATGCCTAAACAAGATTGCAGCATCTCACAAAACTCAAAAAAGTTGTTGCGTTAGGTTTTTATGCCCTGAAGAGGAATTGGACAAGAGTCCCCAAAATGGTTTGGATGCCACTTGCAACTAGGAATAAAAAGAAAAACGAGACTCGGAATGAGGAACCGTCGACTTCAATGGATTACTAGGATAAAATTTCAACTAGATCACCCCTCACTCTCGGTTGCCATTCCTCGAAAGTTACTAACTCATTGATTTCGAGAATTAGTGTTTTGCTCAGCTTGAAGCAATGTAGCATTTGGATTAAGGGGTCCAATTTATCAAACTATCCCTCATGATCCAATCGATAATGTGGTCAACTAGTCCATGCCTAAACAATCTTGCAACATCTCACAGAACTAAAAAATGTTGTTATGTTAGGTTTTATGCCCTGAGGAGGAATTGGTCAATATTCCCTGAAATTGTTTGGGATCTGACTTGCAACTGGGCATAAAACAAAAACTGAGACTTGGATTGAGAAACCATTAAATCCGATGGATTATTAAGATAATATTTCAACTAGAACATGCCTCACTCCCAGGTGCCAAGCGTAAAAAAATTCTTTACTCTTTGATTTTGAGAACTAGTGTTTTGTTCAGATTGAAGCAATGCAACATTTGAATTAAGGGGTCCAATTTATGAAATCATCCCTCATGAGTGAATGGATAATGTGGTCACATATTCCATGATTATAAAATCTTCCATCATCTCATGGAACTCAAAAATGTTGGTTCGTTAGTATTTTATGCCATGAGGAAGAATTGTCCAAGAGTCCCTGAACTAGTTTGGAATGTGAATTGCAACTGGGAATATCATGAAAACCAAGACTCAGATTGAGGAATCGTCATCTCTGTTGGATTTCTGTCCTAACATTTCAGCTAGAGCACCCCTCACTCTCAGGTCCAATCCCTCATAAGTTGTTTTTTCATCGATTTTGAGAACTAGGATTTTTCTTAGTAAGAAGCAATGAAAAATTTGAATTTAGGGGTCCAATTTATAAAACCATGCCTTAGAAGTGGATGGAAAATGTGTTCACATAGTCCATGCCTAAAAAATATTGAAGCATCTCATGAAACTCAAAAATGTTGCTTCGTTAGGTTTTTATTCCCCGAGGAGGAATTGGACAAGAGTCCCTGAAATTATTTGGGATGCCACTTCCAACTGGGCATAAAATAAAAAACCGAGACTCGGATTGAGGAACCATAAAATTCTATGGATTACTTTGATAGAATTTCATCTAGAGAATCCCTCACTCTTGGGTTCCATGTCTTGGAAATTTCTTTACTCATTGATTTCGTGAATTAGTGTTTTTATCAGTTTGAAGCACTGCATCATTTGGATTAAGGGGTCCAATTTATGAAACTAGCCATTATGATTAGATCAATAATGTGGTCACCTATTCCATGCCTAAAAACACTTGTAGCATCACACGAAACTCAAAAATGTTGCTCTGTTAGGTTTGTATGCCCTGAGGAGGAATTGTCCAAGAGTCCCTGAAATTGTTTGGGATGCGACTTGCTACTGGGAATAAAACGAAAAATGGGAGTCGAATTGAGGAATCGTCGACTCCAATGGATTACTAAAATAGGATTTCAGCTAGAACACACCTCGCTCCCAGATGCCAAGCGTTGAAAAATTCTTTACTCATTGATTTCGAGAACTAGTGTTTTTCTCAGTTTGAAGCAATGCAACATTTGGATTAAGGGGTCCAATTTATGAAATCGTCCCTCGGGAGTGGATGGATAATCTGGTCACTTATTCCATGCCTCTACAAGCTTGCAACATCTCAAGGGACTCTAAAATGTCACTCTGTTAGTCTTTTATGCCCTGAGGAGGAATTGGCCAAGACTCCCCGAAATGATTTGGGATGCAACTTGCAATTGGGCATATCACGAAAACCAAGACCTAGATTGAGGAATTGTTATCTCTATTGGATTCCTTTGAGAACCATAGTTTTTCTTAGTAAGAAGCAATGCAACATTTGAATTTAGGGGTCCAATTTATAAAACCATGCCTTGGGAGTAGATGGAAAATGTGTTCACATAGTCCATGTCTAAATGATATTGTAACATCTCACGAAACTCAAAAATGTTTCTCCGTTAGGTTTTTATTCCCTGAGGAGGAATTGGACACCAGTCCTCGAAATGGTTTGGAATGCCACTTGTAACTGGGAATAAAAAGAAAACTAACACTCGGATTGAGGAACCATCGACTTTGATAGATTACTGGGATAGTATTTCAGCTAGAGCACCCCTCACTCTCAGGTTCCATTCCTTGGAAGTTTATTTCCTCACTAATTTCGCAAATTAGTTTTTTGCTCGGTTTGAAGAAATGCATCATTTGGATTAAGGGGTCCAATTTATGAAACCATTCCTTGTGAGAAGATCAATAATGTGGTCACCTATTCCATGCCTAAAAAAACATGTAACATCTCACGGAACTCAAAAATGTTGCTCCATTAGGTTTTTATGCCTTGAGGAGGAATTGGCCAAGAGTCCCTGAAATTGTTTGGGATGTGACTTGCAACTGGGCATAAAACAAAATCTGAAACTTGAATTGAGGAACCATCGACTTCGATGGATTACTAGGATAGGATTTCAGCTAGAGCACCCCTCACTCCTGGGTGCTATGCCTTTAAAATTTCTTTAGTCATTGATTTCGAGAATTACTGTTTTACTCAGTTTGAAGCAATGCATCATTTGGATTAAGGGGTCCAATTTATGAAACCGTCCCTCATGGTTTGGGATGCAACTTGAAACTCAATATATAATGAAAAATGAGTCTCATATTGAGAAACAATCATCTCTGTTGGATTCCTGGCACAGTATTTCAGATAGAGCACCCCTCACTCTCGGGTGCCATGCCTTGTAACTTGCTTTACTCGTTGATTTCCTGAATTAATATTTGCCTCAATTTGAAGCAATCAACATTTGGATTAAGGGGTCCAATTTATGAAACCATCCCTCATGAGTAGATCAATAATTTGGTCACCTAGTCCATGCCTAAACAAGCTTGCCACATCTCATAAAACTAAAAAATGTTGCTCTATTAGGTTTTTATGCCCTGAGAAGGAATTGACCAAGAGTCCCCAAAATGGTTTGGCATGCGACCTGCAAATAGGTATATCACGAAAAACAAGCTCAGATTGAGGAACTGTCATCTCCATTGGATTCCTGGCATAGGATTTCAGCTAGAGCACCCCTCACTCTTGGGTCCAATCCATCGTAAGTTGTTTTTTCATCGATTTTGAGAACTAGGGTTTTATTCAGTAAGAAGCAATGCAACATTTTAATTTAGGGGTCCAATTTATAAAACCATGCCTTGGAAGAGGATGGAAAATGTGTTCACCTAGTCCATGCCAAAAGAATATCGCAACATCTCATAGAACTCAAAAATGTTTCTCTGTTAGGTCTTTATTGCTTGAGGAGGAATTAGACAAAGTCCCCAAAATGGTTTGGGATGCCACTTGCAACTGGACATAAAAATAAAATTGAGACTCAAATTGAAGAACCATTGACTTCAATGGATTACTAATATATGATTTAAGCTAGAACTCCCCTCACTCCTGTGTGCCAATCCTCAAAAGTTTCTTTACTCATTGATTTCGAGAACTAGTGTTTTGCTCCATTTGAAGCAATGAAACATTTGGATTAAGGGGTCCAATTTATAAAATCGTCCCTCGGGAGAAGATGGATAATGTGGTCACCTAGTCCATGCCTAAACAAGCTTGCAGCATCTCACAGAACTCAAAATATTTCTCTTTTAGTCTTTTATGCCCTGATAAGGAATTGGCCAAGATTCCCCAAAATGGTTTGGGATGCGACTTGCAACTCAGTATATAAAAAAAACTGAGACTTAGATTGAGGAGCCATCATCTCTGTTGGATTCATGGCATAGGATTTTAGGTAGATCACCCCTCACTCTGGGGTGCCATGCCTCAGAAGTTGCTTTACTGATTGATTTCGAGAATTATTGTTTTTCTCAGTTTGAAGCAATGTAGTATTTGGATTAAGGGGTCCAATTTATGAAACCATCCCTCGTGAGTAGATCAATAATGAGGTCACCTAGTCCATGCCTAAACAAGCTTCCAACATCTCATGGAACTCAAAAATGATTCTCCATTAGGTTTTTATGCCTTGAGGAGGAATTGGCCAAGAGTCCCTAAAATTGTTTGGATGTGATTTGCAACTGGGCATAAAATGGAAACCGAGACTCGAATTGAGGAACTGTCGACTCTAATGGATTAATAATATAGTATTTTAGCTAGACCACACCTCACTCCTGGGTGCCAAGTGTCAAAATTTTCTTTACTCATTGATTTCGAGAACTAGTGTTTTTCTCAGTTTGGGATGTGACTTGCAACTGGGCATATCATGAAAACTGAGACTCGGATTGAGGAACCGTCGTCTCCTTTGGATTATTGGAATAAGAGTTTATTTAGAGAACTCCTAACTCCTATTTTCAATTGCTCTAAAGTTGTTATTTTCATTGATTTCGAGAACTAGTGTTTTTCTTAGTAAGAAGCAATGCAAAATTTGGATTTAGGGGTCCAATTTAGGAAATGATGCCTTGGGAGTAGATGGACATTGTTTTCAGCTAGTCCATGCCTAAAAACGCATGCAACATCTCATGGAACTCAAAAATATGCTCTGTCAATCTTTTATGCCCTGATGAGGAATTGGCCAAGAGTCCCCAAAATGGTTTGGGATGCAACTTGCAACTAAGCATAAAACAAAAATTGAGACTTGGATTGAGGAACTGTCGTCTCCGTTCAATTCCTAGCATACGATTTCAGCTAGAGCACCCCTCACGCCTAGGTGCCAAGCCTCGGAAGTTTCTTTGGTCATTGATTTCGATAACTAGTGTTTTACTCAATTTGAAGCAATAAGGGTTCCAATTTATGAAACTGTCCCTCGTGGTTTGGTATGCGAGTTGAAACTCAATATATAATTAAAAATGAGTCTCAGATTGAGAAATGGTCATCTCTGTTGGATTCCTGGCCTAGGATTTCAGCTAGATCACCCCTCGCTCTTGGGTGCCATGGCTCAGAACTTTCTTTACTCATTGATTTCGCGAATTAGTGTTTGGCTTAGTTTGAAGAAATGAAGCATTTGGATTAAGGGGTCTAATTTATGAAACCATCCCTCATGAGTAGATCGATAATGTGGTCACCTATTCCATGCCTAAACAACCTTGTAACATATCATAAAACTCAAAAATGTTGCTCCGTTGGGTTTTTATGCCCTGAGGAGGAATTGGACAAGAGTCCCTGAAATGGTTTGGGATGCCACTTGAAACTGGGAATAAAAAGAAACCGAGACTTATATTGAGGAACCGTTGACTTATATGGATTACTGGGATAATATTTCAGCTAGATCACCCCTCACTCTTGGGTGCCATGCCTTGGAAGTTGCTTTACTCATTGATTTCAAGAATTAGTGTTTTGCTCAATTTGAAGCAATGCAACATTTGAATTAATGGGTCAAATTTATGAAACCATCCCTCATGAGCCGCTTGATAATGTGGTCACCTAGTCCATGGCTAAACAAGCTTGCAACATCTCACAGAACTCAAAAACGCTGCTCCGTTAGGTTTTTATGCCCTAAGGAGGAATAGGTTAGGAGTCCCTGAAATGGTTTGGGATGCGACTTGTAAATCGGTATATAACAAAATCGAGACTCAAATTGAGGAACGACCATCCTTGTTCGATTTTAGGCATAGGATTTCAGGTGGAGCACCCCTCACTTTGGGGTGCCATGCCTCAGAAGTTGCTTTACTCTTTGATTTTGAGAATTATTGTTTTTCTCAGTTTGAGGCAATGCTGCATTTGGATTAAGGGGTCCAATTTGTGAAATCATCCCTAAGGAGTAGATGCATAATGTAGTCACCTATTCCATGCCTATATAAGCTTGCAGCATCTTACGAAACTCAAAAATATTGATCTGTTAGTCTTTTATGCCCTGAGGAGGAATTGGCCAAGAGTCCCCGGAATGGTTTGGGATGCGACTTGCAATTTGGTATATAAAAAAAACCCAAGACTCAAATTGAGAAACGATCATCTCCATTGGATTCCTAACATAGTATTTCAGGTGGATCATCACTCACTCTGGGGTGCCATGCCTCAGAAGTTGCTTTAGTCATTGATTTCGAGAATTATTGTTTTGCTCAGTTTTAAGCAATGCATCATTGAATTAAGGGGTCCAATTTATGAAAT
Source organism: Picea engelmannii (assembly GCA_009831015.1). NCBI lineage: Eukaryota > Viridiplantae > Streptophyta > Pinopsida > Pinales > Pinaceae > Picea > Picea engelmannii. The sequence goes on along the minus strand of ML780076.1, from coordinate 524,971 downwards.
CATCACTCATGAGTAGATCGATAATGTGGTCACTTATTCCATGCCTAAACAAGCTTTCAACATCTCATGTAACTCAAAAATGCTACTCCGTTAGGTTTTTATGCCTTGAGGAGGAATTGGCCAAGAGTCCCTGAAATTGTTTGGATGCGAATTGCAACTAAGCATAAAATGGAAACCGAGACTTAGATTGAGGAACCGTCGACTCCGATGGATTACTAATATAGGATTTCAGCTAGACCACAACTTACTCCCAGGTGCCAAGCATCGAAAGTTTCTTTACTCATTGATTTCGAGAACTAGTGTTTTGGTTAGTTTGGGATGCGACTTGCAACTAGACATTCCACAAAAATAGAGACTCGGATTCAGGAACCGTCATCTCCGTTGGATTCCTAGCATAATATTTTATCTAGAGCACCCCTAAATCCCAGTTCCAGTCTCTTGGATGTTTTTTTTTTCTTTGATTTTGAGAACTAGTGTTTTTCTTAGTAAGAAGCAATGCAAAATTTGTTTCGAGGTCCAATTTAGGAAACAATACCTCAGGAGAGGATGGACATTGTGGTCACCTATTCCATGGATAAACAAGGATGAAACATCTCATGGAACTCAAAAATGTTTCTCTGTTAGGAATTTTATGCCCTGATGAGGAATTGGCCAAGAGTCCTCGAAATGGTTTTGGATGCCACTTGCAACTGGGCATAAAATGAAAATCGAGACTCGGATTGAGGAACCGTCGTCTCCATTGGATTCCTGGCATAGGATTTCAGCTCGATCACCCCTCTCTCTTGGGTTCCAAGCCTCAGAAGTTTCTTTAGTCATTGATTTCGAGAACTAGTGTTTTACTCAGTTTGAAGCAATGCAGCATTTGGATTAAGGGGTCCAATTTATGAAATAGTACCTCGTGGTTTGGGATGTGACTTACAACTAGGCATAAAATGAAAAATGAGACTCAGATAGAGGAACTTTTGACTCCGATGGATTACTAATATAGGATTTCAACTAGAACAGACGTCACTCCCAGGTGCCAAGCATAAAAAATTGCTTTGCTCATTGATTTCGAGAACTAGTGTTTTGCTCAATTTAAAGCAATGCAACATTTGGATTAAGGGGTCCAATTTATGAAATCATCCCTTGGGATAGGATGGATAATTTTTTCACCTATTCTATGCCTATACAAGCTTGAAGAATCTCACGAAACTCAGAAATGTCGCTCTGTTAGTCTTGTATGCCCTGAGGAAGAATTGGCCAAGAGTCCTCGAAATGGTTTGGAATGGGACTTGAAAATTGGAATATCATGAAAACCAAGACTCAGATTGAGGAATCATCATCTTTGTTGGATTCCTGTCATAATATTTTAGCTAGATCACCCCTCACTCCTGGGTCTAATCCCTTGTAAGTTGTTTTTTCATCGATTTTGAGAACTAGGGTTTTTCTTAGTAAGAAGCAATGCAACATTTGAATTTAGGGGTCCAATTTATAAAACCATGCCTTGAGAGTGGATGGACAATGTGTTAACATAGTCCATGCCTAAAAAATATTGCAACATCTTATGAAAATAAAAAATGTTGCTCCGTTAGGTTTTTATTCCCCGAGGAGGAATTGGATAAGAGTCCCCGAAATGGTTTGAGATGCCACTTGAAACTGGGCATAAAAATAAAAGTGAGACTCGGATTGAGGAACCGTCGACTTTGATGGATTACTGGAATAGTATTTCATCTATATCACCCCTCACTCTTAGGTGCCATGCCTCGAAACTTGCTTTACTCATTGATTTCTTGAATTAGTGTTTTTCTCAGTTTGAAGCAATGCAACAATTGGATTAAGGGGTCCAATTTATGAAACCATCCCTTGTGAGAATATCGATAATGTGGTCATCTAGTCCATTCCTAAACAAACTTGTAGCATCTCATAGAACTCAAAAATGTTTCTCCATTAGGTATTTATTCCTTGAGAAGGAATTGGCTAAGAGTCCCTGAAATTGTTTGGGATGTGACTTGCAACTGGGCATAAAACGAAAACCGAGAATCAGATCGAGGAGCCCTTGAATCTGATGGATTACTAAGATAGGATTTCAGCTAGAGAACCCCTCACTCCTGGGTGCCATGCCTCAGAAGTTGCTTTAGTCATTGATTTCGAGAACTAGTTTTTTACTCTCTTTGAAGCAATGCAACATTTGGATTAAGGGGTCCAATTTATGAAACTGTCCCTCGTGATTTGGGATGCGAATTGCAACTCATTATATTAAAAAAAATGAGTCTCATATTGAGCCTCCGTCATCTCCGTTGGATTTCTATTTCAGCTAGAGCACCCCTCACTATCAGTTTCCATGCCTTGAAAATTGCTTTACTCATTGATTATGCAAATTAGTGTTTGCCTCAGTTTGAAGCAATGCAACATTTGTATTAAGGGGTCCAATTTATGAAAACCTCCCTCATGAGTAGATCGATTCTTTGGTCAAATAGTCCATGCCTAAACAATCTTGCCACATCTCATGAAACTCGAAAATGTTGCTCCGTTAGGTTTTTTTGCCCTGAGGAGGAATTGGATAAGAGTCCCCGAAATGGTTTGGGATGTGACATGCAAGTCAGAATATCATGAAAAATGAGACTCGGATTGAGGAACCATCATCTTTGTTGGATTTCTAGCATTGGATTTCAGCTAGAGCTCCTCTCACTCCCGGGTCCAATCCCTCGTAAGTTGGTTTTTCATCAATTTTGATAACTAGGGTTTTCATTAGTAAGAAGCAATGCAACATTTGGATTTAGGGGTCGAATTTATAAAACCATGCCTCATGAGTGGATGGAAAATGTGGTCAAATAGTTCATTCCTAAACAATATTGCAGCATCTCACGAAACTCAAAAATGTTGCTCCATTGGGTTTTTATGCCCTGAGGAGGAATTTTACAAGTGTCCCCGAAATGGTTTGGCATGCCATTTGCAACTTGGAATAAAATGAAAACCGATACTCGGATTAAGGAACTGTCGAATTCGATGGATTACAGGGATAATGTTTCAGCTATATCACCCCTCACCCTGGCGTTCCATGCCTCGAAAGCTGTTTTACTCATTGATTTCGAGAATTAGTGTTTTGTTGAGTTTGAAGCAATGCAACATTTGGATTAAGGGGTCAATTTATGAAACCATCCCTCATGAGCCGATCAATAATGTGGTAAACTATACCATGCCTAAAAAATCTCGTAGCATCTCACAATGGATTAGTAAGATAGGATTTCAACTAGAAAACATCTCACTCCCGGGTTCCAAGCGTCGAAAGTTTCTTTACTCATTGACTTCGAGAACTAGTGTTTTTCTCAGTTTGAAACAATGAAGCATTTGGATTAAGGGGTCCAATTTATGAAATCATCCTTTGGGAGAGGATGGATAATGTGGTCACCTATTCCATGCCTAAACTCACGGAACTAAAAAATGTTGCTCCATTAGTCTTTTATGCCCTGAGGAGGAATTGGCCAAGAGTCCCCGAAATGGTTTGGGTTACGAATTGCAACTAGGAATTTCATGAAAAACCGATACTCAAATTGAGGAACCATCATCCCTGTTGGATTCCTATCATAATATTTTAGGTAAAGCACCCCTCACTCCCGGGTCCAAGCCCTCGTATGTTTTTTTTTTCATCGATTTTGAGAACTAGGGTTTTGTTCAGTAAGAAGCAATCCAACATTTGAATTTAGGGGTCCAATTTATAAAAACATGCCTTGAGAGAGGATGGAAAATGTGTTCTCTTAGTCCATGCCTAAACAATATTGCAGCATCTTACATAACTCAAAAATGTTTCTCCATTAGTTTTTTATTCCTTGACGAGGAATTGAACAAAGTCCCCAAAATGGTTTGGGATGCCACTTGCAACTGAGCAGAAAAATAAAACAGAGACTCGGATTGAGGAACCATCGACTCCGATGGATTACTAAGATAGGATTTCAGCTAGAACTCCCCTCACTCCTGGGTGTTAAGCCTCGAAAGTTGCTTTACTCATTGATTTTGAGAACTAGTGCTTTGCTTAGTTTGAAGCAATGCAACATTTGGATTAAGGGGTCCAATTTATGAAATTTTTCCTCGGGAGAAGATGGATAATGTGGTCACCTAGTCCATGCCTAAAAAAACTTTCATCATTTCATGGAACTCAAAAATATTTCTCTTTTAGTCTTTTATGCCCTGAGGAGTAATTGGACAAGAGTCCCCGAAATGATTTGGGATGCCACTTGCAACTAGGTATATAAAAAAAAGAGAGACACAGATTGAGAAACCATCATTTCCGTTGGATTCCAAGCATAGGATTTTAGGTAGAGAACCCCTCACTCTGGGGTGCCATGCCTCGGAAGTTTCTTTACTCATTGATTTCGAGAATTATTTTTTTTCTCAGTTTGAGGCAATGCAGTATTTGGATTAAGGGGTCCAATTTATGAAACTGTCCCTCATGAGAAGATCGATAATGTGGTCACCTAGTCCATTCCTAAACAAGCTTGCAACATCTCATGGAACTCAAAAATGCTACTCCGTTAGATTTTTATGCCTTGAGGAGGAATTGGTCAGGATTCCCTAAAATATTTTGGATGCGACTTGCAACTAGGCATAAAATGGAAACCGAGACTCAGATTGAGGAACCGTCGAATTTGATGGATTAATAAGATAGGATTTCAGCTAGACCACACCTCACTCATAGGTTCCAAGTGTTGAAACTTTCTTTAGTCAATGATTTCGAGAACTAGTGTTTTTCTCAGTTTGGGATGCGACTTGCAACTGGGCATATCACGAAAACTAAGACTTAGATTGAGGAATCATAGTCTCCATGGGATTCTTGGCATAATATTTTATCTAGAGCACCTCTAACTCCCAATTCCAAGCACTCGGAAGTTTCTCTTTTCATCAATTTCGAGAACTTGTGTTTTACTTAGTAAGAAGCAATAAAAAATTTGGATTTAGGGGTCCAATTTAGGAAATGATGTCTCAGGAGAAGATGGGCATTGTGGTCACCTAGTCCATGCCTAAACAAGCATGCAACATCTCATGGAACTCAAAAAGGTTGCTTCGTTAGGATTTTATGCCTTGATGAGGAATTGGCCAAGAGTCCCCGAAATGGTTTGGGATGCCACTTGCAACTGGGTATAAAACGAAAATCGAGACTCAAATTGAGGAACCATCATCTCTGTTGGATTCCTGAAATATGATTTTAGCTAGAGCACCTATCACTCCTGAGTTCCAAGCCTCAGAAGTTGCTTTAGTCATTGATATCGAGAACTAGTGTTTTACTTAGTTTGAAGCAATACAACATTTAGATTAAGGGTTCCAATTTATGAAACTGTCCCTCGTGGTTTGGGATGCGACTTACAACTCAATATATAATGAGAACTGAGTCTCGTATTGAGAAACCACCATCTCTGTTGGAATCTTGGCATAGGATTTCAGCTAGAGCACCCCTCACTCTCAGGTGCCATGCCTCGAAACTTGCTTTACTCATTCATTTTGCGAATTAGTGTTTGGCTCAGTTTGAAGCAATGCATCATTTGGATTATGGGATCCAATTTATAAAACCATCCCTCATGAGAAGATCGATAATGTGGTCACCTAGTCCATGCCTAAACAAGCTTGCAACATATCATAAAACTCAAAAATGTTGCTCCGTTAGGTTTTTATGGCCTGAGGAGGAATTGGCCAAGAGTTTACGAAATGCTTTGGGATGCGACTTGCAACTCAACATATCATGAAAATCGAGAATTGGATTGAGGAACTGTCGTCTCCATTGGATTCCTGGAATAGGATTTCAGCTAGAGCACCCACCCCCGAGTTCAATTCGTCATAAGTTGTTTTTTAATCGATTTTGATAACTAGGGTTTTTCTAAGTAAGAAGCAATGAAATATTTTGATTTAGGGATTTTATTTATAAAACCATGCCTCAGGAGTAGATGGAAAATGTGGTCACATAGTCCATGCTAAGCAAGATTGCATCATCTCATGGAACTCAAAAATTTTACTCTGTTGGGTTTTTATGCCCTGAGGAGGAATTGGTCAAGAGTCCCCAAAATAGTTTGGGATGCCACTTACAACTGGGAATAAAAATAAAACCAAGACTTAGATTGAGGAACTGTCGAATTCGATGGACTACTAGGATTGGATTTCAGCTAGATCACCCCTCACTCTCGGGTGCCATGCCTCGGAAGTTGCTTTACTCATTGATTTCGAGAATTAGTGTTTTGCTTAGTTTGAAGAAATGAAACATTTGGATTAAGGGGTCCAATTTATGAAACCATCCCTCATGAGACAATCAATAATGTGGTCACCTATTCCATGCCTAAACAATCTTTAAGCATCTCATAGAACTCAAAAATGTTGCTTCGTTAGGTTTTTATGCCATGAGGAGGAATTGGCGAAGAGTCCCTGAAATGCTTTGGGATGTGACTTGCAACTTGATATATAACAAAAAATGAGACTCGAATTGAGGAAATATCATCTCCATTCAATTCTTTGCATAGGATTTCAGGTGGAGCACCCCTCACTCTGGGGTGCCATGCCTCACAAGTTGCTTTACTCATTGATTTGGAGAATTGTTGTTTTTCTTAGTTTTAAGAAATGTAGCATTTGGATTAAGGGGTCCAATTTATGAAATCATCCCTCAGGAGAAAATGGATAATCTAGTCACCTATTCCATGCCTAAACAAGCTTGCACCATCTCACGGAACTCAAAAATCTTGCTTTGTTATTCTTTTATGCCCTGAGGAGGAATTGGCCAAGAGTCCCCGAAATCGTTTGGGATGCAACTTGCAACTAGGTATATAACAAAAACAAAGACTCGAATGGAGGAATTGTCATCTCCGTTGGATTCCTGGCATAGGATTTCAAGTGGAGCACCCCTCACTCTAGGGTTCCATGCCTCAGAAGTTGATTTACTTATTGATTTTGAGAATTATTGTTTTGCTCAGTTTGAAGCAATGCATCATTTGGATTAAGGGGTCCAGTTTATGAAACCATTCCTCGTGAGAAGATCGATAATGTGGTCACCTATTCCATGCCTAAACAATCTTGTAGCATCTCACAGAACTCAAAAATACTGCTCCGTTAGGTTTTTATGCCTTGAGGAGGAACTAGCCAAGAGTCCCTAAAATTGTTTGGATGTGACTTGCAACAAGGAATAAAACGTAAACCAAGACTCGGATTGAGGAAATGTCGACTTCGATGGATTACTACGATAGGATTTCAGCTAGCCCATATATCACTCACGAGTGCCAAGTGTCGAAAGTTTCTTTACTCATTGATTTTGAGAACTAGTTTTTTTCTCAATTTGGGATGCGACTTGCAACTAGCCATATCATGAAAACCAAGACTCGGATTTAGGAACCATCATCTCCATTGGATTCCTGGAATAATATTTTATCTAGAGCACCCTTAACTCCTAGTTCCAATCCTTTAGAAGTTGTTCTCTTCATCGATTTCGATAACTAGTGTTTTGCTTAGTAAGAAGCAATGCAAAATTTGGATTTAGGGGTCCAATTTAGGAAACGATACCTCGGGAGCGGATGGACATTGTGGTCACCTATTCCATGCCTAAAAAAGCATGCAACACCTCATGGACTTCAAAAATGTTGCTTCGTTAGGATTTTATGCCCTGATGAGGAATTGGCCAAGATTCCCTAAAATGGTTTGGAATGCCACTTGCAACTAGGAATAAAATGAAAATCAAGACTCAGAATTAGGAACTGTCTTCTTCGTTGGATTTTTTGCATAGGATTTCAGGTAGAGCACCCCTCACTCTTGAGTGCCACACCTCAGAAGTTGCTTTAGTCATTGATTTTGAGAACTAGTGTTTTACTCAGTTTGAAGAAATGCAACATTTGGATTAAGGGGTCCAATTTATGAAACCATCCCTTGTGGTTTGGGATGCGACTTGCAACAAAATATATAACAAAAACTGAGTCTCACATTGAGCAACTGTCATCTCTGTTGGATTCCTAGCATAGGATTTCGGCTAGAGCACCCCTCACTCTTGGGTGCCATGCCTCAAAACTTGCTTTACTCATTGATTTCACAAATTAGTATTTGGCTCAGTTTAAAGCATTGCAACATTTGGATTAAGTGGTCTAGATTAGGAAATCATCCCTCGTGAGTAGATCAATAATTTGGTCACCTAGTCCATGCCTAAACAATTCATAAAACTCAAAAATGTTCCTCCATTAGGTTCTTATGCCCTAAGGAGGAATTGGCCAAGAGTCCCCAAAATGGTTTGGGATGCTACTTGCAGCTCGACATATCATGAAAATCGAGACTCATATTGAGGAACAATTGTTTACGTTGAATTTATGGCATAGGATTTCAGCTAGATCACCCCTCACTCTCATCTCCAATCCCTCGTAAGTTGTTTTTTCATCGATTTTGATAACATGGGTTTTTATTAGTAAGAATCAATGCAAAATTTGGATTTAGGGGTCGAATTTATAGAACCATGCCTTGGGAGTGGATGGACAATTTGGTCACATAGTCCATGCCTAAATAAGATTGAAGCATCTCACAGAACTAAAAAATGTTGCCTTGTTGGGTTTTTATGCCCCGAGGAGGAATTGGACAAGAATGCCCAAAATGGTTTGGGATGCCACTTGCAATTGGGAATAAAATGATAATCGATACTAGGATTGAGGAACCATCAACTTCTATGGATTACTGGGATAGGATTTCAGCTAGATCACCTCTTACTCTCGGGTTCCATGCCTCAGAAGTTGCTTTACTCATTGATTTCGAGAATTAGTGTTTTGTTGAGTTTGAAGCAGTGCAACATTTGGATTAAGGGGTCCAATTTATGAAACCATCCCTCATGAGACGATCGATAATGTGGTCATGTATTCCATGCCTAAACAAGATTGCAACATCTCACGGAACTCAAAAGTGTTGCTTAGTTAGGCCTTTATGCCCTGAGGAGGAATTGGCCAAGAGTCCTTGAAATTGTTTGGGATGTGACTTGCAACAGGGCATAAAATGAAAATCGACACTCCGATTGAGGAACTGTCGACTTTGATGGATTATTAAGATAGGATTTTAGTTAAAACACACCTCACACTCGGGTTCCAAGCGGTGAAATTTGCTTTACTCATTGCTTTTGAGAACTAGTGTTTTTCTCAATTTGAAGCAATGCAGCATTTGGATTAAGGGGTCCAATTTATGAAATCATCCCTTGGAAGAGGATGGATAATTTGTTCAACCATTCGATTCCTAAAAAAGAATGGATCATCTCACAGAACTCAAAAATGTTGCTCTGTTAGTCTTTTATGCCCTGAGGAGCAATTGGTCAAGAGTCCCCGAAATGGTTTGGGTTGTGACTTGCAAATGGGCATATCACAAAAATTGTGACTCAGATTGAGGAACTGTTGTCTCTGTTGGATTCCTATCATAAGAGTTTATCTAGAGCGCCCCTAACTCCTAGGTCCAATCCCTTACAAGTTGTTTTTTTCATCGATTTTGAGAACTAGGGTTTTGTTCAGTAAGAAGCAATGCAACACTTGAATTTAGGGGTCCAATTTATAAAACCATTCCTCTAGAGTGTATGGAAAATGTGTTCACATAATCCATGCCTAAACAATATTCCAGCATCTCACGAAGCTAAAAAATGTTGCTCCATTAGTTTTTTATTCCCTGAGGAGGAATTGGACAAGAGTGCCCGAAATGGTTTGGGATGCCACTTGCAACTGGGCATAAAAATAAAACTGAGACTTGGATTGAGGAACCATCAACTCCGATGGATTACTAAGATAATATTTCATATAGAACACCCCTCACTCTCGGGTGCCAAGCCTTGAAGTTTCTTTACTCATTGATTTTGAGAACTAGTGTTTTTCTTAGTTTGAAGCAATGCAACATTTGGATTAAGGGGTCCAATTTATGAAATCATCCCTCGGGAGAAGATGGATAATGTGGTCGCCTAGTCCATGGCTAAACAAGATTTCAACATCTCACAGAACTCAAAAATGTTGCTATGTTAGTCTTTTATGCACTGAGGAGGAATTGGCCAAGAGTCCCTGAAATGGTTTGCGATTCAACTTGCAACTCGATATATAACAAAAACCGAAACTCATATTGAGGAACCGTCATATTTGTTGGATTTATGGCATAGCATGTCAGGTAGATCACCCCTCACTCTGGGGTTCCATGCCTCAGAAGTTTCCTTACTCATTGATTTTGAGAATTATTGTTTTGCTCAGTTTTAAGCAATGCAACATTTGGATTAAGGGTTCCAATTTATGAAACCATCCCTCGTGAGTAGATCAGTAATGTGGACATATTTTCCATGCCTAACCAATCTTGCAACATCTCACAAAACTCAAAAAAATTTCCCCATTAGGATTTTATGCCTTGAGGAGGAATTGGCCAAGAGTCCCTGAAATTGTTTGGATGTGAATTGCAACTGGGCATAAAATGGAAACCGAGACTCCGATTGAGGAATCGTCGAATCTGATGGATTACTAAGATAGTATTTCAGCTAGACCACACCTCACTCCCTAGTGCCAAGCATCAAAAGTTTCTTTACTCATTGATTTCGATAACTAGTGTTTTGCTCAGTTTGGGATGTGAATTGCAACTGGGCATATCAAGAAAACTAAGACTCGGATTCAGGAACTGTCATCTTTGTTGGATTCCTGGCAGAAGATTTTATCTAGAGCACACCTAACTCCTAGTTCCAATCCCTCGAAAGTTGTTATTTTCATCGATTTCGAGAACTAGTGTTTTTCTTAGTAAGAAGCAATGCAAAATTTGGATTTAGGGGTCCAATTTAGGAAACGTTGCCTCGGGAGTAGATGTACATTTTGGTCACCTATTTGATGCCTAAACAATCATGCAACATCTCATGGAACTAAAAAATGTTTCTCTATTACTATTTTATGCCTTGATGAGGAATTGGCCAAGAGTTCCGAAATGGTTTGGGATGCTACTTGCAACTGGGCATAAAATGAAAATCAAGACTCGGATTGAGGAACCGTCATCTCCATTGGATTCTTGGCATAGGATTTCAGCTAGAGAACCCCTCACTCTCGAGTTTCATGCTTCTAAAGTTGATTTAGTCATTGATTTCAAGAACTAGTGTTTTACTTAGTTTGAAGCAATGCACCATTTGGATTAAGGGGTCCAATTTATGAAACTATCCCTCGTCATTTGGGATGCGACCTGCAAATCAATATATAATGAAATCTAAGTCTCATATTGAGAAACCATCATCTCCGTTGGATTCCTGGAATAGGAGTTTAGCTAGAGCAGCCCTCAGTCTTGGGTGCCATGCCTTAGAACTTGCTTGACTCATTGATTTTGGAAATTAGTGTTTGGATTAGTTTGAAGCAATGCAACATTTGTATTAAGGGGTCCAATTTATGAAACCTTCCCTCGTGAAAAGATCGATAATGTGGTCACCAATTCTATGCCTCAACAAGCTTGCGACATCTCATAAAACTCAAAAATGTTGCTTCGTTAGGTTTTTATGCCTTAAGGAGGAATTTGCCACCCGAAATGGTTTGGGATGCAACTTGCAACTCGGCATATCATGAAATACAAGATTCAGATTGAGGAACCATCATCTCTCTTGGATTCTTGGCATAGGGTTTCATCTAGAGAACCCCTCACTCTCGGGTCCAATGCCTTGTAAGTTGTTTTTTCATCGATTTTGATAACTAGGGTTTTTCTCAGTAAGAAGAAATGCAACATTTGAATTTAGGGGTTGAATTTATAAAACCATGCCTCAAGAGTGGATGGACAATGTGGAGACATAGTCCATTCCTAAACAAGATTTCAACATCTCACAGAACTCAAAAATGTCGCTCTATTGGGTTTTTTTGCCCTGAGGAGGAATTGGACAACAGTCCCTGAAATAGTTTAGGATGTGACTTGCAACTGGGCATAAAATGAAAATCGACACTCATATTGAGGAACCATCGACTCCGATGGATTATTAATATAGGATTTTAGCTAGAAAACACCTCACTCCTGGGTGCCAAGTATCAAAAGTTGCTTTACTCGTTGATTTTGAGAACTAGTGTTTTTCTCAGTTTGAAGCAATGCAACATTTGGATTAAGGGGTCCAATTTATGAAACCGTCCCTCAGGAGAGGATGGATAATGTGGTCACCTATTCCATGCCTAAGAAAGCATGCATCATCTCATGAAACTCAAAAATGTTGCTCCATTAGTCTTTTATGCCCTGAGGACGAATTGGCCAAGAGTCCCCGAAATGGTTTGGTTTGTGACTTGCAACTAGGCATATCACGAAAAAAAAGACCCGTATTGAGGAACCATTGAATCCAATGGATTATTAAGATATGATTTCAGCTATAACACCCCTCACTCCTAGGTGCCAACCGTTGAAAGTTGTTTTACTCGTTGATTTCAAGAACTAGTGTTTTTCTTAGTTTGAAACAATGCAACATTTGGATTAAGGGGTCCAATTTATGAAATCATCCCTCAGGAGAGGATGGATAATGTGGTCACCTATTCCATGCCTAAAAAAGCATGCAACATCTCATGAAACGCAAAAATATTGCTACGTTAGTCTTTTATTCCATAAGGAGGAATTGGCCAAGAGTCCCCGAAATGGTTTGGGTTGCGACTTACAACTGGACATATCACGAAAACCGAGACTCGGATTGAAGAATGGTCATCTTTGTTGGATTCCTATCATAAGATTTCAGCTGGAGCACCTCTCATTCATGGGTCCAATCCCTCGCAAGTTGTTTTTTTCATCGATTTTGAGAACTAGGGTTTTGTTCAGTAAGAAGCAATGCAACATTTGAATTTAGGGGTCCAATTTATAAAACAATGCTTTGGGAGAAGATGGAAAATGTGTTCACATAGTCCATGCCTAAACAATATTGCATCATCTCACGGAACGCAAAAAATTTTCTACATTAGGTTTTTATTCCTTGAGGAGGAATTGGATAAGAGTCTCCGAAATGGTTTGGGATGCCACTTGCAAATGGTTATAAAAATAAAACCGAGGCTCGGATTGAGGAACCCTCAACTTCGATGGATTGCTAAGATAGGATTTCAGCTAGAAAACCTCTTATTTCTGGGTGTCAAGCCTCGAAAGTTGCTTTACTCATTGATTTCGAGAACTAGTGTTTTGCTCAGTTTGAAGCAATGCAATGTTTGGATTAAGGGGTTAAATTTATGAAATTGTACCTTGGGAGTCGATGGATAATGTGATCACCTATTTCATGCCTAAACAAGCTTACAACATCTCACAGAACTCAAAAATATTTCTCTGTTAGTCTTTTATGACCTGAGGAGGAATTGGCCAAGAGTCCCTGAAATGTTTTGGGATGTGACTTGCAAATCGGTATATAAAAAAAATCAAGACTCCGATTGAGGAACCGTCATCTCCATTGGATTTCTAGAATAGGATTTCAGATAGAGCACCCCTCACTCTGGGGTTTCATGCCTCAAAAGTTGATTTACTCATTGATTTCTTGAATTATTTTTTTGTTCAGATTGAAGCAATGCAACATTTGGATTAAGAGGTCCAATTTATGAAATTGTCCCTCATGAGAAGATCGATAATGTGTTAACCTTTTCCATGCCTAAAAAATCTTGCAGTGTCTCACGAAACTCAAAAATGCCTCTCTGTTAGGTTTTTATGCCTTGAGGAGGAATTGGCCAAGAGTTCCTAAAATTGTTTGGATGCGACTTGCAATTGGGCATAAAATGGAAACTGAGACTCAGATTGAGGAACCGTCAACTCTGATGAATTACTAAGATAGGATTTAAGCTAGACCACACCTCACTCCCGGTTGCCAAGCGTCGAAAGTTGTTTTACTCATTGATTTCGAGAACTAGTGTTTTACATAGTTTGGGATGTGACTTGCAATCGGGAATATCACGAAAATTGAGACTCGAATTGAGGAACTGTTGTCTATGTTGGATTACTGGCATAAGATTTTATCTAGAGCACCCCTAACTCCCAGTTCCAATCCCTTGAAAGTTGTTATTTTCATCGATTTTGAGAACTAGTGTTTTGCTTAGTAAGAAGCAATGCAAAATTTGGATTTAGGGGTCAAATTTAGGAAACGATGCCTCGAGAGTGGATGGAAATTGTGTTCATATATTCTATGCCTAAATAATTATGCAACATCTCATGGAACTCAAAAATGTTTCTCCGTTAGGATTTTATGCCCTGATGAGGAAATGGCCAAGAGTCCCCGAAATGGTTTGGGATGCCACTTGTAACTTGGCATAAAATGAAAATGGATACTCAGATTGAGGAACCTTCATCTCCATTGGATTCCTAGCATAGGATTTAAGCTAGAGCACTCCTCACTCCCGGGTGCCATTCCTGAGAAGTTGCTTTAGTCATTGATTTCAAGAACTAGTTTTTTACTTAGTTTGAAGCAATGCATCATTTGGATTAAAGGGTCCAATTTATGAAACCGTCCCTCGTGATTTGGGATGCAACTTGCAACTCAATATATAATGAAAACTGAGTCTCATATTGAGAAACGTTCATCTTTCTTGGATTCTTGGCATAGGATTTCAGCTAGAGCACCCTTCACTCTCAAGTGCCATGCCTTAGAACTTGCTTTACTCATTGATTTCGGAAATTAGTGTTTGGCTCAATTTGAAGCAATGAGGCATTTGGATTAAGAGGTCCAATTTATGAAACCATCCCTTGTGATAAGATCGATAATGTGGTCACCTAGTCCATGCCTAAAAAATCTTGCAACATCTCATAAAACTAAAAAATGTTTCTTTGTTAGGCTTTTATTCCCTGAGGAGGAATTGGCCAAGAGTCCCCGAAATGGCTTAGGATGCGACTTGAAACTCAGAGTATCATGAAAATCGAGACTCAGATTGAGGAACCATCATATCTGTTAGATTCTTGGCATAGGATTTTAGCTAGAGCACCCCTCACTCCTGAGTCCAATCCCTTGTAAGTTGTTTTTTCATCGATTTTGATAACTATGGTTTTTCTCAGTAAGAAGCAATGCAACATTTGGCTTTAGGGTTCTATTGGTAGCAGTGATATAATTACTATCGTTTGTAATCTGCCTACACAGGGTCTCTAAATTTTCATTACTTGTCATGATCATTCTCACTAAACGACACTTGTCACTTATCACTTTTTACATATCTTCCTTTCGATTTTTGTTTTCATGACAGTAAGCATGAAAACTCGCAGCTAGAATTGACACTTTGTTTTGATTTTTTATTCAAGGAAAACTATTCATATGGTCTATTATTGAATTGTCATATTTTTGCTATGAACATGATTGTTTTCCTTGTTTATAACCCTTTGGTCCTAAATGTGCCTTGGTTACATAAGTGAAAGACCTCCACTCATTAATATTCGATTGGTATTAACGGGGTTTTGATTCATAAAACTTTTAATTATTCAATTTTCATTTCATACACATACCTTTGTAATCAAGCCATGAATCTGCATACTATGGTTTTTCAAGTGTTCTAATCCTTATACGTACCCATATGCCAAGGTGTCATATGATGTACAACATGTTATTACTGCTCTGTATGGTCTCGAGCATCACAATTTCATTCCCACGCATGGTGATTAACGCCTCTGCCTACTGTTTTGAACTATCATAGCATTGTTTTGCTCAGGACTATGGCTCTGTGGCTTTTAATCAAACCCTACCTCCGATTTCTGTGTTGATTCCCCTCTGTTAGCCATGGCTCTACTGGTAAGGATCGAGCCCAATGGCATCCAAACCTTGTTATCATATGATAACGCCAGGGATGACTTAGAAAGAAACGGTTGGCATTTATTCATTGAAAAATTTAAGGCTTTCAATCTGAGAGTTTCCCAAGAGTTCACATTGATCTTTGATGGTTGCAGAGCAAAGATAGGTTATGTGTAGCTAGAGGTGACTAAAGAATTTTTAATCCAAGCTACGGGTTTACCAGCTGTCGGGAAAAAATGGTTCAAGAACGCAAAAGTTGAAGAGGTCCCCTGGACTTTGATGTTCACCTCATAGAAAATTACTAGTTGCGACCGAGGTATGCCTGTCTCATCTTTAAGACCTAGGTGGCATGATCTTCTTGCTATTGTGAAATAGTTCATTACGTGTGAAGGAAGATTTGGGTTAGTTTTCCTGTATCACCTGTGATTTCTTATGAGTTTCATTGACTTCCTGTTTAGAAGTCTGTACAAGATGAGAAAGTGGTTTAGGAGGAAGAATTCTAATTCTAGTTTATTCCATCATGGTTTAATTAAAATTATCCTTGTGCATCAGTTGCAATTACACAACGATTGTTGGGATCCTTTTGTTTTACGAAATGGCTTTGGCAGTAGTGAGTTGGGACAAGTTGATAAGCCTGTTATCATAGAAACCCTTATGAAACCTACCACCTCTCCTCCACCATTCCTGCCCTATGATCCTGCCCCTAATATTGAACCCTTGACCTACCCTGATGCTACTCAACTAGACAATCAACTAGATTCGCACCCAAAGAGTTGCACTAAAATTGTTAAAAAACCCACAAGGAAGAGACTAAAGGACAGCGTCGATGTTAATTATAAGAATAAAAGGGTCGTTCGTTTGATTTCACGATGTTCTTGAAACAAATCCAAACCCTATGCAGACACAAAAACCACAACTGAGGTAAGTGAAGACTTGGATTCAAAAATTGAAAGGTTCTTGGCCGAAGAGGATCCAGTGTCATATGGAATTTGCCCTGACAGACCCTACGATTATGTTAGCAACCTGCCTCCATGTATAAAGGATAATCCAGATTTTCCTGGAATCCAACTCCATGAAAAACCTACCGTTCACATGGATGATTCTCCAACCGTTAATGCTATCATTGCCAATTCACAGTCCCTATAGCCACCGTGTAATGAGTGTTGATCCTAGATCAACAAGTATTATACAGATGTGCCTTTGCTACAGTCTCAACTTAAATCTTTAAAAGACCAAGTGGATTTGTTGAAAAGCGAGAATAGTAGACTCCAATCCATAACTCAAGAAAAGGAGAAACGCCAAAAAACTACAGAATCTGTCATTTTTAAGAATGTAGAGGCAACGATAGCAATAGTAAACTCCAAGATTGCTTGATATGTTTTAATCCCATGATTTCAGGTATGATCTTTTTGGATTTTAGTATGATTTTTTCACTCTCTAATTAGGATATATGATTTGATTGGATAGATTGTCTTTCTTATAAAGACTAATTTGTTTTGTTTGTTGAATAAAATATGATTGTAGTTTTAATTATAACTAGCTACAGAATCGTAAGGAAAAATTCGAATTGCTTCATTTGATAATTGAAAACATATCTAAAATTTCCCCCTTTTCATTTGTTAATAGGAACCCATGATTCCAAGGAGATATGAAGCACTGTTGACAACTTCTAGCCATATCAACTTTATGTTTTTTAGTAAATAGATTAGGTTGTTAGTATTTTGATATCAAGTAAAATCAGGGAGGTTGCATCCCCCATATTTTTGGAACAAATTTGATGTTATCAACAGGAAACATTTTGTTCCTAGAACCTATATAAGCATGTTATTTTGTAAACATGATATCATCTCTGCCTGGGGCAAGATTATGGATTTTTCATTTACAGACTTGAATGAAATATAATACTTGTCACAACTTTAGCTTTTCCATATTGTGGTTTTATTCAAGTCATGATTATTTCAATTTGTAATTAGATTATGATTTCTTTCGCTATCGTGGTCTACTACAAATTGGTATGATAAAATTTATATATTATCCATGTTTTATGTTCCAAATTTAACACACAACAATCATTTTGTTCAAACTTGAATTAAGAGATTTATCTTTATCTTTTATTGAATGTTTATACGCAAATTCCCACAATAGGATTTATCTTAATGTGGTTGCTTGTGAAATTATGAGGTCATTGTGATCATATCTCTTATATGTTCTATCATTTGAATCCCATCATTACTGCTTCATATTTATGAGAAACAACTGTAGGATCTATTGCGGGTTTACCTCATCAGACAGGGAGATTGGATGCTACACACTGAACAAATATTGGATGTGATAATAGGTCAGTTTGTTACTTTGATTTCATTAGTTTAATGAATATAGAAATTTCCTGCGCTTAAAACATCTTCTACCATATGTTATTTCTGTTTTCATTTAGACAATTTGATATTCCATTTCTAGAATATAAACAGATTAAATAATAGTTTTACTGTATTTTAAAAAATCAATTTATATTCGATTTTCACAGATTTAGATTAAAATTTGTATTGTGTACATATTATATATATATATATTAGAAATAGAATCATTTGTATATATTGTACATATAATAAGTAGAGTTATTTTATAAATATTAGTCAATTAAACTGTAAATATATATTAGATCTATATATAGCTTTCAACGATTGTTATTCATCAAGTTATTGCATTTTCTTTAGTTTTGTTTTTTTTTCTTTCTTTAGGACTTAGATCAGCCAATGGAGCCGTTAAAATCGTCAGATTTAATTAATCCAAATGGATTGGGTTGATTAGACAACCCCAGACCGGATTCACTCCTCCAGTTGACAAGCAGTGAATTTCGCCCGTCAACAAATGGCGCTAGAAGGAGGGCCTGAAAACTATTAATGGCATGAGGAGGTCGTAAGACTCCTCCACCACCTACCCACTCACCTATAGTAACTAGAAGTCGTTCAAACGAAAACATTGTCCCTCAAACAACAACCACATCAAACGACGATCTACGAATCACAGTTGAACCAGTAACTCTAAACCCTACAGGTGGTGACATACAAGAGATTGTTCGGCAATCTCTCAGAAGAACACATAGTTCCTTAGCCCATATAAGACAACCAAAACGACCTTTGAATCAACCATTAGACTTCTCTAATATCAGAGAACAACTTGGGGCTACTGAACTTACCTTAAACCCTACAGATCTAATCCTCACTCCTGTAGTAGGAGGATCTGGTATACCACCATCACTACCTCCTTCATATCCTTCTTCTTCTGGAGAAGAATCCTCTGACGAAGGTAGTTCCTCATCCCATCCTTCAACACCACCCACACCTATGCCCAACCTAAACAATCCCACCAGACCCTAGCTTGATGAAGATGCAGTGGCCATACCTGGGCCTCAACATCCTTTACCCAAGAACCCGTAGAAATGGCTCCCTAAATTTGACCTGGACTCCAAACAGATCATTGAATATCACATCAAAATGTTTATGTTTTCCATTAGACTCCATAGTGTTGAGCACGAAGACATAGTCTATAGATTTCCCCCCTACACCTTTGAATACAATGCCTCTACCTAGTACTTTTCCCAACAACCCCACACCATCGTGTCATGGGAGAAATTTGAATCCTGTTTCTTTGAGAAGTTCGAAGACGACAAGTCTCCTGAAGTTATAGTCATGGAGATTTCTAGTTTAAAAATGAACCCCAAAGAAAAGATAAAATACTTTAATCAAAGGTTCTTGACACTAAAGAACTGAATCCCCACAGATTCGATGCCTGCCGAGAATCTTATTATCGCATATTATACGAAATCCTTACATCAAAACATAGCCATTTGGGTAAAGAGATCCAAGAAAGCCACGTTGTTAGAAGCCTTCGAAGAGGCCAGTCAGATCGAGAAAGACATTCTCAGTTTAAAAGACACTACTAGCAATGAGATAGAGACTAGTTCATCTTCCAAAAAGAAAATCGAAATCCTCTCTAGACCTTCCCAAAACAATGCTCAACCTGAAAGTTCATATTTAGAAAATTTACGGACAGTCATTCAAAAACTATCCAACCAAGTTATAGATTTGAAAAGGATGGTTGAAGAAGCTTCTTCAAGCAAAGGGCCTTACAAACCCCCTTTTAGGAATCCTTTTCCCACCAACCAACCTACTTCAAATACTGAAGGACTAAATCTAGAAAGCCTGCAATTTGTTATTCAAATGATCCTAGAAGCACATGATAACTTGATTCCTCCTGAGATTCCTAAAGAATTAGTTGAACAAGAGACAATAGAAGAATATGAATCCTCTCCGAATATTTTCGAACATTTTTCAGATAGCATTTTTCAAGATAATTTCGAAACAGTGCATCCTCACAATACTAGGAGCAAGACAACAAATAAGCCTTCTTCCGAAATCACTACGACTTTGCCTCCAAAACAGTTTAAATCAACTGAGACTAAACAGAATTCAGTAAAGCCAAGTTTAGATTATGATTTGGTTGAGGATCTAAAAAATCTTAGGGCTAACATTTATGTTTATGAATTATTAAAATTCCCTTTTCTTCTGCAAAAAATGCTACAAAATATTGCAGAGAACAACAAAAATAGAAATCCTAGTGGTAACAAAGGTGTTCAAAACAACCCCAAAATTCCTCAGAAGGCCTTCGCCAAAACTACATCTGAGCCTCATCATAAAAGAGACCTTCCTGTAAATAATGTAACAAATGTAGATAAACCAGTTTTAGAGGCTGCGAGTAAAAAGAAACAAACTTCCACTATTAATACTCACAAAAATGTCCCTCCATTTTTGTTAACTTTTGAAATTTTCAATAGGAATGTACATAACTAAATGGTAGATTTAGGTGCATCATCTAACGTAATGCCTTGGTCTGTATGTCAAAAGATTAATGCTGAAGTTCAACCATCCAGCTTGAAAATTATCCAGCTTGATCGAACTAGTGTTAAAGTGATATGTGAATTAAGAAATGTGCTTATAAGATTGTCGTCTAATCCTAAAGTTCATCAAGTGATTGATATTATTGTTTTAGATATCCCATAAGTTTATGGTTTGTTTTTAAGTAGAGACTGGTCAAAACAATTACATGGCTATTTCGCGATGGATTGGTCTCACCTATGGCTTCCCGAGAATGGAAAGCCCAACATAATCAAGGTAAATTGTGAACATTATCTGAAGTTCATGGTGACTGATTTAAATGATCCCAATGAACCATTCACTCCTTTTGCTGATTCGCCTGAAATATAGGGGATGGATACTTTTTTCAGTAATTTCATGGCCAAAACTTCCACTATCACTAACCCGGAATAGCAGTCTGAAATTTTGACATATACGCAGCCAACATCTTCTTCTCAGTGGACACATGCAACCAATGAAAATCAAATATGGTCCCTATACTTTGATGGGTCAAAATCTAAGGAAGGAGCTGGTGCAGGGTGCGTGCTCATAGATCCAGCAGGTAACAAGACCCTGATTTCTTGCAGGTTAGAATTTGAATGTACAAACAACACGACCGAATATGAGGCACTCCTACAAGGCCTCAGAAAAGCATTAGATATGAACATTCAAAATTTGACTGTCTTTGGTGATTCGGAAATCGTGGTTAGACAGGTAAAAAATTCTATCCATTATTTATCCCCTCACCTTAAAAGCTATCTAGCTGAGGTATGGAATTTGATGAACAAGTTTTTTGCATTTAACATAAATTCTATTCCTAGATTAAATACTTCATAAGCTGATTTGTTAGATAACGTTGCTTCAAAACTTTTTCCTGCAAAAGGCTTATCTCCGAATGCATTTTCCATCAAACTGTTGTTCATACCATCTATCCCAGACAACATCACGAATTGGAGAGTCTTCGATGATGATCAATAGATTATAAGTTTTTTGCATATGGAAGAAACCTTCTAGGGCGCGATGATCGACGAAGGTACCCATGATGAAAATCTTCATGATTTTACGGTAATACTAGATCCGAGATCTCCAGAATCTTCATCAGACATGGTAAACTCTATCCCAAAATCTGTAGTTAGATTAGAAAATTTTTATGATCTTCATGACAAGTTCAGAAAATCAGTGAACGGTAAAATGAATAGTTCCTCTTTGACGCATGAAAAGGTAAATTTGGGAACTAAAGACAACCCACAGTGCATTAATTTAGGGGTGGGGTGTTCTGAGCAAGAAAAAGTAGTGTTTATTAATTTGTTTAAGGAATTCAAAGATGTTTTTGCTTGGACGTACGACGACCTGAAAACCTTTGATCCTAACATCATACAACACGTTATCCCCATGAAACCCCAAACCCAACATTTTCAACAAAATTTAAGGAAAATGCACCCAAAACTCAAACCAATGGTCAAGAAGGAATTAAACAAACTCCTGAATGCTAAGATAATCTTCCCGGTTAGGCACACACAATGGGTCTCTAATCTTGTCCCTATTCGAAAGAAGAGTAATGAAATCCGACTATGTGTTGATTTTCGAAATCTTAACCAAGCGTCTGATAAAGGCAACTACCCTGCCCTCCCATGGAATAGATCCTTTAACAGGTATCTGGTTCTGAAAGATTATCCTTGTTGGATGGTTTTTCAGGGTATAACCAAGTCCTGATGTCCCCTCTAGACCAACTCAAAACCGCCTTCCACACTCCATGGGGCACCTACGCTTATAGAAAGATGCCATTTGGACTCATAAACGTCGGTGCCACTTTCTAGAGAGCACTGGACATCACTTTCCAATGCTTAATCAATCAATCTATCATAGTTTACCTGGATGACATCACTGTCTCCTCGAAAAATAAAGAAGATCATCTAAGTATAGCATTTCTTTGAATCCTAAAAAATCTATCTTCACAGTAGAACAAGGTAAACTCCTTAGATTTATTGTATTGAGTGAAGGGATGATTATTGACCATGAAAGAACTCAATTCATTTCGAAACTTCCCCCTCCCTCGTCAAAAAAATCCATGCAATCTTTCTTAGGTCAAATAAACTTTGTTAGGAGATTCATCCCCAACTTTTCAGAAATGGTGAGACCATTACAAAACCTAATAAAAAAGGATGTACAGTACCATTGATGACCTTTAGAAAGCCAGGATTTTGATTCAATAAAAAAGGCCATAATAGATGCTCCTTCGCTAATGAGCCCCAAATTTTTTCAATACTTCACCCTCTACATGTTTGCCTCTGACTGCTCATGCGTAGCCATCGTAACTCAAAAGAACATTGAAAACAATGAAGTCCCAATCGCCTTTATGATATCAACTTTCAAGGGGGCGAAACTTAATTACCTAGCAGTAGATCAACAAGCCTATGCTGTTTTCAAAGAAGTAAAGCACATTCGATCTTATCTATTGAAATCTAGGATGAAAATCATTGTCCCTTATTGGGCTGTCAGAAATCTGTTAGTACAGAAAGAACTAGGTGAAAAAAGGGCAAATTGGGTCACATCCTTGCAAGAGTATGACATAGAAATCACCCCAGCTCAAATTGTAAGAGGCCAAGGGTTATGCAAATTGGTCGTTGATTCTGCTGTAGGACAGAAAGAGGAAAATGATATGTTAAGTCTAGGACAACACTATCAAAATCAAATCTGTTGTGCACAAAACCTTGTTAGTCCCTAGTACGATGACATAAAATTTTGTCTTATACATGGATCAGCTCCCCATCACCTTGATCCCACAAAAAGGAGATCACTAAGATTAAAATCTTTTTCATTTCAGCTAATTAATGGTATTTTGTTTCGTCAAAATTTTGATGGAGTACTAATGCGCTATCTTGAGAAAGATGAAGCAGAAAAAGTCTTATTGGAATTGCATGCAGGAGAAGCTGGTAGACATTTTGGTGGAGACACCACTGCCCATAAAGTATTAAGAATAGGTTATTATTGGCCTACCCTTTTTAAATATGTTCATGCTTTATGTTGCAAGTGCATGATTTGTCAAAAAACATTCGGACGGATACAGAGACTAGCTTTCCCTTTGCAACTAGTTTCGGTAGACCCCCCTTTTCAGCAGTGGGGTCTGGATATTATAGGCCCAATCAATCCACCATCCTCGCAGTAGCATAAATATATCATAACAACCACATATTACTTCACCAGGTGGTCCGAGGCTGCCCCATTAAAAGCTGTAAATACCAGCCAGGTAATATCCTTCTTGAATTCAAATATTATTACTCGTTTCGGTATCCCTAAATCCTTGGTATTTGATAATGCTTATTATTTTTTGTCTATTGAAATAAGTGATTTCGCTCTAGAAAAAAGAATTAAATTAAATTATTATGCCAGCTATTACCCCCAAGGGAACGGTTTGGCAGAATTGACTAATAAAAATCTGATCAAAATTATCAAGAGAACGGTCTCTGAAAACCATAAAAATTGGCATAACACATTGTTAAACGCAATCTGGGCTGATAGAGTAACTCCTAAAACTGTTGTGGGTAACTCACCTTTCTTTATCATTTACGGTAGGGAGGTGATTCTTCCACCACATTTCCTTCTTCCATCTCTGCAGTTATCACAGAAAGTACATGGAGAGGACTATCCCCCTTTGGAGAGTCGAATTAATGCTTTGTTAAAATTAGAAGAAGTGAGGGCTCAAGAAAAATGGAAATTGGATAACCATCAACTCATTGTTAAAAACTGGTTTGATTCCAATTCTGCCTCTGACAAAAATTTTGAGGTAGGTGACCTTGTCCTAAAATGGGACAAACCTCATGAGGGAAAAGGAGAGCATACAAAGTTTCAGAACTTGTAATTGGGACCATTTTTAATTGCTAAGAAATTAGGTCCCAGTTCCTTCCGATTGCAGAATTTAGAAGGGCAGCTAGACACCTTTCTGGTGAATGACCAAGCTCTAAAAAGTTACTTTGCTTGATTACACTCCCATGTACACTGTGTAAATATTTTTGTTTTGTTTGTTGTTTGTTTTCTTTGCTAGTTTGTTTTGATTTTTCCTTTATTCTTATCAGTCTTTCTTTTTGAAACACACATGCCTGCATCATGGGCTAGCTCAAATGAAGAGAACAAAAAAATTTCCCCTCTAAAATGACTACTGAAAGTTGTTTAAGCATCAATTGTGATATTTCTCTGAGTTTGCAACCATGTTAAAGATAACTTGTTGTTTGAAAAGCGTTTCTTGATTTCAATCTGCAACTGAAGGTACTCACAATCATCCATAAAAATTATTCTTACGTTGTCCCTGTTCCTTAAGAGAACAACTCAAAGATGTCTCCCTGCTCTTGAAAGTCGATTTTATTAACAAACTATTTCTAAATATTGATGAAGGATAGCTAAGAACTTTCTTCAAGGTCTATAATTTACTAAGATGTGTCTAAAACCAGAATTTCCAATGTCACCCCGCTCTATTAAATATATTTAAAACTAAATAAACCTTCAAAGAGTTGTGGGAAGTGCTTGTAAACCTGCCAGGATACTGAATAGGTCTGCTGGCAGCGAGTAAATTCATGCATGATGCCAAGATAACTTTGTCGGGGTACTGAACAGGCCCGCTGGCAGTGAAATAATGTCAGATATATGAAAATTCTAAGATATGGATTCTATTTTGACCTTAAATGTCCTTCGTTCTGATCTGGAACTTCTTGACAGGATACAAATATTGGAGTGGGTTAATTGACATCCCTGTCGAGGCTATGGGCACCTGCTGGCAACAACGGCCCTGTCAACAGTATTGAAGATTTTAACTTTAATATCGTGACTCTCTTTTGTTAAGATTGTCATCAGTTTTTCTTTTTAAAATAACAATAATTTGAAACTGGATGCATTTTAATTGTTTATGATGTTAAGACAACTTTTTTGGTTGTTTTCGATTCGAAGTTTTTTCTAATTATCCTAATCTGAACTTGTTCATTTGGCAGAGATAACCGTTTCTCCCAGCTTGTCACCATTGTTGGCAGCAGTGATATAATTACTATCATTTGTAAGATACCTACACAGGGTCTCTAAATTTTCATTACTCGTCATGATCATTCTCACTAAACAATTCTTGTCACTTGTCACTTTTTACATATCTTCCTTTTAATTTTTTTTTTCATGACTGTAAGCATGAAAACTTGTAGCTGGAATTGACACTTTGTTTTGATTTTTTATTAAAGGAAACCTGTTCATATGGTCTATTATCGAATTGTCATATTTTTGCTATGAACATGATTGTTTTCCTTGTTTATAACCCCTTGGTCCTAAATGTACCTTGGTTACATAAGTGAAAGACCTCCACTCATTAATATTCGATTGATATTAATGGGGTTTTGATTCATAAAACTTTTAATTATTCAATTTTCATTTCATACACTTACCTTTGTAATCAAGCCATGAATGTGCGTACTATGGTTTTTCAAGTGTTTTGATCCGTATACGTACCCATATGCCAAGGTGTCATATGAATTACAACATGCTATTACTGCTTTGTATGGTCTCAGGCTTCATGATTTCATTCCCACGCATGGTGATTAACGCCTCTGCCTAGCATTTTGAACTATCATAGCATTGTTTTGTTCGATACTATGGCTCTATGGTTTTTTATCAAACCCTACCTCCAAGTTCTGTGTTGATTCCATTTTGTTAGCCATGGCTCCAGCGGTAAGGATCGAGCCCAATGGCATCCAAACCTTGTTATCGTATGATAATGCCAGGGACGACTTAGAAAGGAATGATTGGCGTTTATTCATTGAAAAATTTAAGGGTTTCAATTTGAGAGTTGCCCAAGAGTTCTCATTGACCATCGATGGTTGCAGAGAAAAGATAGGTGACGTGTATCTAGAGGGGACCGAATAATTTTTAAGCCAAGCTACAGGTTTACCAACTGTCGGGAAAAAATGGTTCAAGGATGCAAAAGTTGAAGAGGTCCTCTAGACTTTGATGTTCACCTTACAGAAAATTACTAGTTGCGACCGGGGTATGCCTGTCTCATCTTTAAAACCTAGGTGGCATGATCTTATTGCTATTGTGAAATAGTTCATTACGTGTGAAGGAAGATTTCGATTAGTTTTCCTGTATCACCTGCGATTTCTTATGAGTTTCATTGAATTCCCGTTGAACATGCCCTACTTCCTACTTAGAAGTCTTTACAAGATGGGAAAGTGGTTTAGGAGGAAGAAGTTTAATTCTAGTTTATTCCATCATGGTTTAATTAAAATTATCGTTGTGCATTAGTTGCAATTACACAACGATTGTTGGGATTCTTTTGTTTTACGAAATGGCTTTGGTAGTAGTGAGTTGGGACAGGTTGATAAGCCTGTTATCACAAAAACCCTTGTGAAACCTACCACCTCTCCTCCACCATTCCTACCCTGTGATCCTGCCCCTAATATTGAATCCTCGACCTACCCTGATGCTACTCAATCGGACAATCAACCAGATTCGCTCCCAAAGAGTTGTACTAAAATTGTTAAAAAACCCACAGGGAAGAAACTAAAGGGTAGCATCGATGTTAATTATAAGAATAAAAGGGCCAGTCATTTGATTTCACAATGTGCTCAAAGCAAATCCAAACCCTATGTAGACACAAAAAAAACAATTGAGGTAAGTGAAGACTCGGATTCAAAAATTGAAAGGTTCTTGGTCGAAGAGGATCCAATTTCATATGGACTTTGCCCTGATAGACCCTACGATTATGTTAGCAACCTCCCTCCATGTCTAAAGGATAATCCTGATTTTTCTGGCATCCAACTCCATGACAAACCTACCTTTCGCGTGGACAATTCTCCAACCGTTAATGCTATCATTGCTAATGCACAGTCCCTACAACCACAATGTAAAGAGTGTCAATCCTAGATCGACAAGTATTATATGGATGTGCCTTTGCTACAGTCCCGGCTTAAATCTTTAAGAGACCAAGTGGATTTTTTGACAAGAGAGAATAATAGACTCCAATCCATAACTCAAGCAAAGGAGAAACGCCAAAAAACTACAGGATCTGTCATTTTTAAGAATGTAGAGGCAGCGACAACAATAGTAAGCTCCAAGATTGCTTGATATGTTTTAATTCCATGATCTCAGGTATGATCTTTTTGGATTTTAGTATGATTTCGTCACTCTCCAATTAGGATATATGATTTGATTGGATAGATTGTCTTTCTTATAAAGATTAATTTGTTTTATTTGTTGAATAAAATATGTTTGTAGTTGTAATTATAACTAGCTACAGAATCGTAAGATTCTGTAGCCAGTTAGAAAAATTCGAATTGCTTCATTTGACAATTGAAAACATATCTAAAATTTCCCCATTTTCATTTGTTAACAGGAACCCATGATTTCAAGGAGATATGAAGCACTGTTGACAACTTCTAGCCATATAAACTTTATGTTTTTTAGTAAATAGATTAGGCTATTAGTATTTTGATATCAAGTAAAATCAGAGAGGTTGCATCCCCCATATTTTTGGAATAGATTTGATGTTATCAACATGAAACATTTTGTTCTTGGAACCTATATAAGCATGTTATTTTGTAAACATGAGATCATCTCTGCCTGGGGAAAGACTATGGATTATCATTTACAGACTTGAATGAAATATAATACTTGTCACAGCTTTATCTTTTCCGTATTGTGGTTTTATTCAAGTCATTATTATTTCAATTTATAATTAGATTATGATTTCTTTCACTTTCATGGTTACTACAAATTGGTATGATAAAATTTATATATTATCCATGTTTTATGCTCCATATTTAACACACAACAATCATTTTGTTCAAACTTGAATTAAGAGATTTATCTTTATCATTTATTGAATGTTTATACACAAGTTCTCACAACATGATTTATCTTAATGTGGTTGCTTGTGAAATTATGAGTTTGTTGTGATCATATCTCTTATATGTTCTATCATTCAAATCCCATCATCACTGCTTCACATTTATGAGAAGCAATTGTAGGATCTCTTGCGAGTTTACCTCATCAGAGAGGGAGATTGGATGCTACACACTAAACAAATATTAGATGCGATAACAGGTCAATTTGTTAGTTTGATTTCATTAGTTTAATGAATACAGAAATTTCCTGCGGTTAAAACATCTTCTACTATCTGTTATTTTTGTTTTCAATTAGATAGTTTGATATTCAATTTCTAGAATATAAACAGATTAAATAATAGTTTTACTGTTGTTTAAAAAATCAATTTATATTCGATTTTCTCGGATTTAGATTAAAATTTGTATTGTGTACATATTATATATATATATATTAGAAACAAAATCATTTGTATATATTGTATATATAATAAGTAGAGTTATTTTATAAATATGAGTCAGTTAAATTGTAAATATATATTAAACCTCTATATAGCTTTCAATGATTGTTATTCATCAAGTTATTGCGTTTTCTTTAGTTTTTTTTTTTTTCTTTCTTTAGGACTTAGATCAGTCAACAGAGCCATTAAACCCGTCAGAGTGGATTAATCCAAATGTCTTGGGTTAATTAGACAACCCCGGACCGGATTCACTCCTCCAGTTGACGAGCGATCAATTTCACCTGTCAACAAGTTCAAATTTATAAAACCATGTCTTGGGAGTGGATGGACAATGTGGACACATAGTCCATGCCTAAACAATATTTCAATATCTCATGGAACTCAAAAATGTTTCTCCTATGGGTTTTTATGCCCCGAGGAGGAATTGGACAACAGTGCCCAAAATAGTTTGGGAGGCAACTTGAAATTGGCCATAAAATGAAAACCAACACTTGGATTGAAGAACCATCAACTTCGATGGATTATTAGGATAGGATTTTAGCTAGAACACACCTCACTACCATGTGCCAATCATCGAAAGTTTCTTTACTCGTTGATTTCAAGAACTAGTGTTTTTCTCAGTTTTAAGAAATGCAACATTGGATTAAGGGTACCAATTTATGAAATCATCCCTCGAGAGAGGATGGAAAATGTGGTCACCTATTCCATTCCTAAACAAGCATGCATCATCTCACGGAAATAAAAAAATTTGCTCCGTTAGTCTTTTATGCCCTGAGAAGGAATTGGCCAAGAGTCCCCAAAATGGTTTGGGTTGCGACTTGAAATTGGGCATATCAAGAAAACCGAGACTCGGATTGAGGAACCTTTGTCTCTGTTGGATTCTTGTCATAATATTTCAGCTAGAGAAACCCTCACTCCTAGGTCCAATCCCTCGTAATTTATTTTCTCGATTTTCAGAAGTATGGTTTTGTTCAGTAAGAAGCAATGCAACCTTTGAATATAAGGGTCCAATTTATAAAACCATGCCTCTAGAATGGATGAAAAATGTGTTCACATAGTCCATGCCTAAACAATATTTTAGTATCTCAGGGAACTCAAAAATGTTGCTCCGTTAGGTTTTTGTTCCCTGGGGAGGAAATTGACAAGAGTCCCCGAAACGGTTTGAGGAAGTGTCATCTCCATTGGATTCCTGGAATAGTATTTTAGGTGGAGCACACCTCACTTTAGGGTGCCATGCCTCAGTGTAATATACCAGATATAAAATGTATGCAGAACAGAAATAAAATGCTAGTAATGGCAGAATAACAACAATATAACTAGAACATTCACCACAATAACACTGAAATGATATAAGAATAACAACAGAAATAACATTTTGAATCTAAAAGCAATGTTTATGGGCCTCTTCGAGGGGGAAACCTCCAGTTGAGTAAAGATATATTACAATAATATCCAATCTAGGGTTCTCATACCCTCGACTCCTATTTATACTAAAAAGAAGCATCTAGAGGAAGATCCTTCTAGAAGCGAAAGCTTCTATTAGGTCTTCTTACATCTGCCTTATTCTATTTATTGAAAGGCCTTATTAATATTGACCTTTATTACATCTGAATATATTGTTCTACCTATGTGTGGGTTAGGAACCTAGCATGTTCGCCCCCTTAAAAATAGCTTTTTTCACAAGGCTTGAGATGAGGAAATTGTTGCAGAATGGTAGCTGGTTCCCAAGTGGCATCTTCTAGAGTTGTATCTTTCCACTGGACTAGCACTTTCTTGATGGTTCTCTAATGTAGGAGATGCTCACGTTGGTCCAAAACTACTTCTAGTTGTAGCCAAATGGATCCTTCTTCAGCTAACTCTAGAAGGTTGGTTTGAATTTGGCACTTAGCTCCAATCACCTTCTTTAATCATGAAACATGAACAACAAGATGTAGCTTTTAATGGATGGGAAAAGATAACTAATGGGCAACTTGTCCCACATTATTTTCCAACCAGATGACCCAAGTATTCTACTTCTGAGGCACCAAAAGCACATTTAGACTGTTTCAGGAAAAGTTGGTGCTGAGAGAGTAGATGGAGAACTCGATCCACATGAGCAAGATGGTCTATCCAAGTTTTTCTATAGATGAGGATATCATCAAAGAAAAATAAGACAAAATGGAAGAGAAGAGGATAGAAGAAATGATTCATGAAGATTTTGAAGGTGGAGGGGGAATTACACAAGCCAAAGGGCATGACCAAAAACTCATAGTGGCCCTCATGAGTTCTAAAGGAAGTCTTGGGAACATCTGCCTCTTTCATATGTATCTAGTGGTAGCCCGAACAAAGATCTAGCTTAGTGAATAATTGGACGCCACTCAATTCATCCAGGAGGTCATCAATGACAGGAATGGGGAATTTGTGTTTGATGGTAAGTTTGTTGAGGGCATGGAAGTCAGGACACATTCACCAAGAGCCTTCTTTCTTCAGAACCATGACCATAGGAGACTAATAGGGGCTCGTACTAGGGAAGATAACACCTGCATTAAGGAGTTCCTGGACCATTTTCTCAATTTCATTTTTTTGGGAAAAGGGGAGATGATATAGACGGATACTTGGAGGAAGGATTCCGAGTACAAGGGGAATGGAATGATCATGAACACCACGGGAAGGAGGGAGGCCTTGGGGAGTGGAAAATACCAATTGATTTTTAGAAAGGATGGCTTGGAGGTCTTGCGGTACTGAGGGTGTCTTTGTTGGTTGTATGGCATGGAGTTGGGAGCTAACACCAGAATGACCCTTTTTGAGCATCTTTTCCATGAGATGGGAACTAATGATCTCAGGTGAACCGAAAGTGATGCCTTGGAACTTATATCAGTGGCCCTCCTAGTCAAATTGCATGGTTAAGTATTTAAAATCCATGAGAATGGGACCCAAAGTCGTTAGCCAGTCTACACCCAACACAATGTCACAACCTCCCATGTCGATAGCAAACATATGAGATTTCAGGTGGTAGTCACCAATTTGGAGACACACATTTTCACAATGCCCTCCACATTTCATGGAACCACCATTGGCAATCATGATTTGGAAATTATTGATGGCATGGATGTAGTAATGAGTTTCTTGGGAAATGCAGTAATGAATAAAATTATGGGTGCTGCCACTATCAACCAGAATGATGACCTTATGATGCTTTATGTAACCGATTAGCTTGAGTGTTTGGGGAGCAGAGAAGCTAGTGAGAGCATTGAGGGAAATGACTGGTTCTACTTCGGGAGGGTCTAAGGGAGGGGTTATCTCAGTGGATTCAAGTGATCTAGACATAGAGGGGGTTTCTTCATCTTCTTCTGAAATCTCCTTGGAGATGGACATATAAATATTTTTTTCTTTAAACTTGTGGCCCAGGAAATATTTTTCATCATAGTTATAACAAAGGCCTTTGAGTTGGCATTCAACCATTTCATCCTGGGTCAATTTTTGGATCTTTAGTGGAGTAGAGGGAGTAGTGGGATTTACTGGTTTAGGGAGAGGGATGAAGGAGAGTTTGCGGTTTTGAGAAGATACAACCTATTGTTCTTCTTTATCTCTTTTGGTATCCTCCACCCAACTCTTAGGCCGATCCATGAGGACATGGGCCCAAATTTCATCCTTGAGGATAATGATAAAAACACTCTTGGAAAAATGCATCAGGCATGCCCTCTATTCTAAACGACAGGCACTCAAAGGAAGCTATAAAGTCTTCCACTATTCCTAATTGTTTCATATTTGTCAAACAACCCAAATGGTTGGTGTCAGTGTCAAAGCATTCATAAATCTCTGCCACAAATTCTGTCCAAGCAATATACCCTTGACGAGATTTTTTTCTCCATTGCCACCATTGCCAACGTTATTGATATAGATGGAGAACACCATACCGGAGTTTGGCCAAGTCATCTATAATTTTGTATAAAGAGAAGTAATGTTCCATTTGGGTTACCCACCCAGTGGGGTTCGAACCATCAAATTTGGTCACATCGACCCATAGAAGGCATAGGTCATGTTCAAAGTGATGGTTCTGCAAGGTATGTGAATGAGAGGAATGGTCACCTTTAGTATGTGGTGGTGAGGAAGAGGAAGGGTTATCTATAGGAATATGTAGTTTGGTGTAGAGTGTCGAAAATACTGATTCAATATGGGTGGTGAGGTCTTGTTTGATTTCACCCATTGAGGACTGCATGGTTGTATTGATGGTGGTAACATTGGCATTGAGTTGTTTCACTTCTTGTTGGGTTTCAATGAGACCAGATTGCAAGGTGTTGAAGTGAGCTTCCAAGTCTTGGCTATGAGTATGATCCATGAGGATGGGGGAACTGAAAAGGGACAGGTGGAGTAAAATTTTTTTTCCAAAAAAATTATATGGATGAATGTGATAAGGGCAAAGAGATGAATCCAATGGAATAGGTCT
This sequence comes from Picea engelmannii, assembly GCA_009831015.1. Classification (NCBI taxonomy): domain Eukaryota; kingdom Viridiplantae; phylum Streptophyta; class Pinopsida; order Pinales; family Pinaceae; genus Picea; species Picea engelmannii. Next base: position 491,654 of record ML780076.1, on the reverse strand, counting down.
GAAATAATGGTGAAAAAATTTCCGTAATTTTTTTTTTCTTTTTACGAAGTTATACTTTGGTCTGAAGAATACTGTAGAGAGGAAATGCCAAAATGCTTAACCAAAAAGAAATGTGTATTTACTTGGCAACCCAAATACAGTTGCACGACAATAGATCTTGTCTATTTTAATTTGTTTACGTTTATGTCCCCACAGTTGTCTGATGTGCTACCACTAGAAGGGGTACCACCAAGGGTTATAAGGGTGGCCAAAATATGTGCGGTTAAGTACCACTTGTATTTCTTATGTGTATGAATCCCTCAACCATGGGTTTATGTGCGTAACAACAGATCTTTGTGGCTTGAAGACACTAGAATACATCTCTACCCTGAAAAAAATTAACCCACACTTTCTGCTGAGGAAAGTGCTCTAATACCACTTGTAATATACCAGATATAAAATGTATACAAAACATAAATAAAATTTTAGTAATGGAAAAATAAGAGCAATATAACCAGAACATTCACCACAATAACACTGAAATGATATAAGAATAACAATAGAAATAGCACTTTGAATCTGAAAGCAATGTTCATGGGCCTCTTCAAGGGGGCAACCTCCAGTTGAGCAGAGCTCTATTACAATAATATCCAAGCTAGGGTTTTCATACCCTTGACTCCTATTTATACTTAAAAAAAGCATCTAGAGGAAGATCCTTCTAGAAGCGGAAGCTTCGATTAGGCCTTTTTACATCTGCCTTATTCTATTTTATTGAAGAGCCTTATTAATATTGACCTTTATTACATATGAATATATTGTTCTACCTATGTGTGGGTTAGGACCCTAACACTCGAAATTTGCTTTACTCACTGATTTTGAGAATTATTGTTTTGCTCAGTTTGAAGCAATGCAACATTTGGATTAAGCGGTCCAATTTATGAAACCATCCCTCATGAGAAGATCAATAATGTAGTCACCTAGTCCATGAAAAAAAAAGATTGCATCATCTCACAAAACTCAAAAAGGCTGCTCCATTAGGTTTTTATGCCTTGAGGATGAATTGGCCAAGAGTGCCTAAAATTATTTGGATGTGACTTGCAACTGGGCATAAAATGGAAACCGAGACTCATTTGAGGAACCGTCAACTCCGATGGATAAATAAGATAGGATTTCAGCTAGACCACACCTCACTCCTAGGTGCCAAGCATCGAAAGTTTCTTTACTCATTCATTTCAAGAACTAGTGTTTTTCTCAGTTTAGGATGCGACTTACAATTGGGCATATCATAAAACCCGAGACTAGGATTGAGGAACTATCATTTCCGTTGGATTCCTGGCATAATATTTTATCTAGAGCACCCCTAACTCCTAGCTCCAATCCCTCAGAAGTTGTTCTTTTCATCGATTTTGATAACTAGTGTTTTGCTTAGTAAGAAGCAATGAAACATTTGTATTTAGGGGTCTAGTTTAGGAAATGATACCTCGGGAGTGGACGGACATTGTGGTCACCTATTCCATGTCTAAACAAGCATGCAACATCTCATGGAACTCAAAAATGTTGCTCTGTTAGGCTTATATGCCCTGATGAGGAATTGGCCAAGAGTCCCCAAAATGGTTTAGGATGCCACTTGCAACTACGCATAAAATGAAAATCAAGACTCAGATTGAGGAAACATCATATCCATTGGATTCCTAGAATAAGATTTCAGCTAGAGAACCCCTCAGTCCTAGGTGCCATGCCTCAGAAGTTTATTTAGTCATTGATTTTGAGAACTAGTGTTTTACTCAGTTTGAAGCAATGAAGCATTTGGATTAAGGGAAAAAATTTATGAAACCATCCCTTGTGGTTCAGGATGTGACTTGCAAATCAATATAAAAAAAAATAAGTCTCATATTGAGCAACCATCATCTCTATTGAATTCTTGGGATAGGTTTTCAGTTAGAGCACCCCTCACTCTCGGGTGCAATGCCTCAGAACTTGCTATACTCATTGATTTAACAAATTATTGTTTGTCTCAGTTTGAAGCAATGAAGCATTTGGATTAAGGATTCCAATTTATGAAATTGTCCCTCATGAGTATATCAATAATGTGGTCACCTAGTCCATGCGTAAACAAGCTTGCAACATCTCATAAAACTCAAAAATCTTGCTCTATTAGGTTTTTATGTGCTCAGCAGGAATTGGAAAAGAGTCCTCGAAAATGGTTTGGGATGCAACTTGCAACTTGGCATATCATGAAAAATGAGACTTTCATTGAGTAACTGTCATCTCCATTGGATTACTGACATAGGATTTTAGATAGAGCGCCCCTCACCCCCAGGTTCAATCCCTTGTAAGTTGTTTTTTCATCGATTTTGATAACTAGGGTTTTCCTCGGTAAGAAGCAATGAAACATTTGGATTTAAGGGTCGAATTTATAAAACCATGCCTCGGGAGTGGATGGACAATGTGGTCACATAGTCCATGCCTAAACAAGATTGCATCATCTAACGGAACTCAAAAATGTTGCTCTGTTGGGTTTTTATGCCCTGAGGAGGAATTGGACAAGAGTCCCCAAAATGGTTTGGGATGCTACTTGCAACTAGGAATAAAAAGAAAAACGAGACTCAGATTGAGGAATCATCGACTTCGATGGATTATTGGGATAGGATTTTAGCTAGATCACCTCTCACTCTCAGGTGCCATGCCTCAGAAATTGCTTTACTCATTGATTTCGAGAATTAGTGTTTTGCTCAGTTTGAAGCAATGCAACATTTGGATTAAGGGGTTCAATTTATGAAACCATCCCTTCTGAGTCGATCGATAATGTGTTCACCTATTTCATTGCTAAACAATCTAGCAACATCTCATGGAACACAAAAATGCTGCTCTGTTATGTTTTTACGCCCTAAGGAGGAATTGGCCAAGAGTCCCTGAAATTGTTTGGGATGCGACTTGCAACTGGGAATAAAATGAATACTGACACTCAGATTGAGGAATCGTCGACTCGGATGGATTATTAAGATATTATTTCTACTAGAACACACCTCACTCCCAGGTTCCAAGCATCGAAAGTTGTTTTACTCGTTGATTTCGAGAACTAGTGTTTTTCTCAGTTTGAAGCAATGCAACATTTGGATTGAGCGGTCCAATTTATGAAATCATCCCTCAAGAGATAATGGATAATGTGGACACCTATTCCATTCCTAAACAAGTATGCAACATCTCATGGAACTCAAAAATGTTTCTCCATTAGTCTTTTATTTCCTGAGGAGCAATTGGCCAAGAGTCCCCCAAATGGTTTGGGTTTCGACTTCCAACTAGGAATATCATGAAAACCGAAACTTTGATTGATGAACCATTGTCTCTGTTGGATTCCTGTCATACAATTTCAACTAGAGCACCCCTCACTCCTAGGTCCAATCCATCATAAGTTATTTTTTCATCGATTTTGAGAACTGGGGTTCTGTTCAGTAAGAAGCAATGCAACATTTGAAATTAGGGGTCCAATTTATAAAACCATGCCTCGAGAGTGGATGGAAAATGTGTTCACATAATCCATGCCTAAACAATATTGCAACATCTCACAGAACTAAAAAATGTTGCTCTATTAGGTTTTTAATCACTGAGGAGGAATTGGACAAGAGTCCTCAAAATGGTTTGGGATGCCACTTGCAACTGGGCATAAAAATAAAACTAAGACTCGGATGAATGAACCATCGACTCTGATGGATTACTAAGATATGATTTCAGTTAGAAAACCCCTCACTCCGGGGTGCCAAGTCTCGAAAGTTTCTTTACTCATTGATTTTGAGAACTAGTATTTTGCTCCGTTTGAAGCAATGCAACATTTGGATTAAGGGATCCAATTTAGGAAATCGTCCCTCAGGAGTAGATGGATAATGTGGTCACCTAGTCCATTCCTAAACAAGCTTGAAGCATCTCATGGAACTCAAAAATGTTTCTCTGATAGTCTTTTATGCCCCGAGGAGGAATTGGCCAAGAGTCCCCGAAATGGTTTGGGATGTGACTTCCAACTCGGGATATAATAAAAACCAAGACTCATATTGAGGAACTGTCATCTCCATTGGATTCTTGGAATATGATTTTAGGTGGATCACCCTTCACTTTGGGGTGCCATACCTCGAAAGTTTCTTTACTCATTGATTTCGAGAAATATTGCTTTTCCTAGTTTGAAGCAATGCAACATTTGGATTAAGGGGTCGAGTTTATGAAATCTTCCCTCGTGAGTAGCTAGATAATGTGGTCACCTATTCCATGCATAAAACATCTTGTAGCATCTCATAGAACTAAAAAATGCTACTCCATTAGATTTTTATGCCTTGAGGAGGAATTGGCCAAGAGTCCCGAAAATTGTTTAGATGCGACTTGCAATTGGGAATAAAACAGAAACCGAGACTTAGATTGAGAAACCATCAACTCTGATAGATCACTAAGATAGGATTTCATCTAGACCACACTTCACTCCTGGGTGCCAAGCATCAAAAGTTTCTTTACTCATTGATTTCGAGAACTAGTGTTTTTCTCAGTTTGGAATGCGACTTGCAACTGGGTATATTATGAAAATTGAGACTCGGATTTAGGAACCGTCATCTCTGCTAGATTCCTGGCATAAAATTTTATCTAGAGCACCCCTAACTCTCATTTCCAATCCCTCAGAAGTTGTTCTTTTAATCAATTTTGAGAACTAGTGTTTTTATTAGTAAGAAGCAATGGAAAATTTGGATTTAGGGGTCCAATTTAGGAAAATATGCCTTGGGAGCGGATGGACATTGTGGTCACCTAGTCCATGCCTAGACAAGCATGCAACATCTCATAGAACTCAAAAATGTTGCTTCGTTAGGATTTTATGCCCTGATGAAGAATTGGCCAAGAGTCCTTGAAATGGTTTGGGATGCCACTTGCAACTGGGCATAAAATGAAAATCGAGCATCAGATTGAGGAACTGTTGTCTCTGTTGGATTCCTGGCATAGGATTTTAGCTAGAGAACCCCTCACTCTCGGGTGCCATTCTTTAGAAGTTTCTTTAGTCATTTATTTCAAGAACTTGTGTTTCACTGAGTTTGAAGCAATGCAACATGTGGAATAAGGGGTCCAACTTATGAAACTGTCGCTTGTGGTTTGGTATGCAACTTGCAACTCAATTTTTAATGAAAATTGAGTCTCAAATTGAGAAACCGTCATCTCCATTGGATTCCTGGAATAGGATTTCAGCTAGAGCACCCCTCACTCTCGGGTGCCATGTCTCAGAACTTGCTTTACTCATTGATTTCACGAATTAGTCTTTGGCTTAGTTTGAAGAAATCTAGCATTTGGATTAAGGGGTCCAATTTATCAAACCATCCCTCATGAGAAGATCGATAATGTGGTCACCTAGTCCATGCCTAAACAAACTTGCAACATCTCATAAAACTCAAAAATTTTGCTCCGTTAGGTTTTTATGCCCTGAGGAGGAATTGGCCAAGAGTCCCCAAAATGGTTTGGGATGCGACTTGCAACTCAACATATCACAAAAATCAAGAATATAATTTAGGAACCATCATCTTCATTGGATTCCTGGCATAGGATTTTAGCTAGAGCACCCCTCATTCTCGGGTCCAATCCCTCGTAAGTTGTTTTTTCATCGATTTTGATAGCTAGGATTTTTCTCAGTAAGAAGCAATGCAACATTTGGATTTAGGGGTTGAATTTATAAAACCATGCCTTAGGAGTGGACGGACAATGTGGTCACATAGTCCATGCCTAAACAATATTGCAACGTCTCACGGAACTCAAAAATGTTGCTTCGTTGGGTTTTTATGCCCTTAGGAGGAATTGGACAAGAGTCCCTGAAATGATTTGGGATGCCACTTGCAACTGGGAATAAAAAGAAAACCAAGACATAGATTGAAGAACCATCAACTTCAATGGATTACTTTGACAGGATTTCAGCTAGATCACCCCTCACTCTCATGTGTCATGCCTCAGAAGTTTCTTTACTCATTGATTTTGAGAATTAGTGTTTTGCTTAGTTTGAAGCAATGCAGCATTTGGATCTCTGTTACAAAAATTGGCGATAAATTGCCAAAATCAGCAAAAATCACGAGTTTTTGGCCAAAACGATTTTTTTTGAAAAAATCGCTGAAAAAATTAGAAAAAATTGGGAAAAAATCATGGGTCAATGGAAAAATCGCCTGTGTAAAAACGTCTGCGCGTTTAAGGGTCCTCGGGTTTTTTTTTTGGTTTTATTTGTGCATTTAGCCAAGGAGGAGAGCCAAGCCATTCAACCAGCCAAGGAAGAGTTTGCTATTGGGATTTTGTGGATTCAAGAGTCAGATTTGTGGATTTGGTCTACCTCATGCCTTAATGATATGTTCTATGTCTACTACCATCTCACGTTATGGGTGAACTAGCTTGAGATAAAAATTGTTGTGAAGGCCATTTCAATGGATGGGATTGACACCACTATTGCATGGAGGTTGGAGGTTGAGGAACCTGTTATTAACACCACCCTTGATTGGCTAGAGGATAGTGGTGATGATCATGGTATCTATGAGGACTTGGATCAAAATGTTGCAGAGAATATTCAGTTTCACATCAAGTTTGCAAGTGTTCGACATTCACAGTAAGAGGGAGATAGGCCTAATAGTAGCACTAGCAGTCTACCTCCTCTACCAATACCTTCTTCTAGGGGACATCTATCTCAAGGGTCTTCTAGTTCTTCTAGGGTACATTTGACTCCAGTACGAGGCACACATGCCTCAAGGGCACCTACTCCTAGTGCTAACGGAAAAACACTTTCTACAATGATTACCTTTTCTCGTAAAAGGGGTAGAGGGAATCGATAGTTTATTTACTTTATTTCATTGTAGATGACGCGTGAGTCATGCTGACGATCATGAGATACATTTATTATATTTTTTGATGACTCAAAAATTAGGACATGATTCATTTTTTTATGTGTGATGTATCACTAGACATCTTATATATCTTATATATTAGTTTTCTTTCCATATTCATGTGGAAATCTATCTATTTGATGTTATTGTTGCTTTAAATGTTTCAAAAATAAAAAAAATAAAAATATTTTTGTATTTTTTTAAGTTTGTCGATATATTGCCGATGTTTTGTCGATTTTTACGAAACGATGTTTTCTGGACCCCGACAATTTTTTTCGCTAAAATGATTTTTGTAACACTAATTTGGATTAAGGGGTCCAATTTATGAAACCGTCCCTCATGAATAGATTGATAATGTGGTCACCTGGTCCATGCCTAAACAAGTTTGCAGCATCTCATAGAACTCAAAAATGTTGCTCCGTTAGATTTTTATGCCATGAGGAGGAATTGGCCAAGAGTCCCTGAAATTGTTTGGGATGCGACTAGCAACTGGGCATAAAACGAAAATGGACACTCGGATTGAGGAATCGTCAGCTCCGATGGATTACTAAGATAGTATTTCAGCTAGAGCACCCCTTACTCTCGGGTGCCATGCCTCAGAAGTTTCTTTACTCATTGATTTCATGAATTAGTGTTTGGCTTAGTTTGAAGCATTGCAACATTTGGATTAAGGGGTCCAATTTATGAAACCATCCCTTATGAGAAGATCGATAATGTGGTCACCTAGTCCATGCCTAAACAAGCTTGCAACATCTCACAAAACTAAAAAATTTTGCTTGATTAGTTTTTTATGTCGTGAGAAGGAATTGGCCAAGAGTCCCCGAAATGGTTTGGGATATGACTTGCAACTCGTAATATCATGAAAACCAAGAGACGGATTGAGGATTTTTTGTCTCCGTTGGATTCCTAGCATAGGATTTTAGGTGGAGCGCCCCTCACTCCTAGATCCAATCCCTCAGAAGTTGTTTTTTTCATCAATTTTGAGAACTAGGGTTTTTCTTAGTTTGAAGCAATGCAACATTTGGATTTACGGGTCCAATTTATAAAACCATGCCTCGGGAGTGAATGGACAATGTGGTCACATAGTCCATGCCTAAACAAGATTGCATCATCTCACAGAACTCAAAAATGTTGCTACATTAGGTTTTTATACCCCGGGGAAGAATTGGACAAGAGTCCCCAAAATGGTTTGGGATGCCACTTGAAATTGGGCATAAAACGAAAACCGAGACTCGGATTGAGGAACCATCAACTTCGATGGATTAGTGGGATAGGATTTTATCTAGAGCACCCCTCACTCTTGGGTGCCATGCCTCGAAAGTTGCTTTACTCATTGATTTTGAGAATTAGTGTTTTGCTCAGTTTGAAGAAATGAAACATTCGGATTAAGGGGTCCAATTTTTGAAACCATCCCTTGTGAGAAAACCGATAATGTGGTCACCTACTACATGCCTAAAAGCTCTTACAACATCTCACAAAACTCAAAAATATTTCTCTGTTAGGTTTTTATGCCCTAAGGTGGAATTGGCCAAGAGTCCCTGAAATGGTTTGGGATGTGACTTTCAACTCGACATATCACAAAAATCGAGACTCAGATTGAGGAACCATCATCTCCATTGGATTCCTGGCATAGGATTTTAGCTAGAGTACCCCTCACTCCCAGGTCCAATCCCTCGTAAGTTGTTTTTTCACCGATTTTGATAACTAGGGTTTTTCTCAGTAAGTTGTTATCACATATTCTTGCAGGGGTGAGTTTTTCCTTTGGATTTGGCCTCAAGGCGACAAAATGCAAAGAACAGGGTTAAAAAAACCACTTTATGGCGCTTATCCAAAGTTTTATGGCCGGGCACATTGTGCTAAGACGCGAGTGAGATTGGGCGGCCGAGATCCACGCACTCCAGATCAATGGTCAATGTCTATATTGGGGCCTCAATGTGCACGATCGTTAAAAAGGTAGAGTGGGATGAGGAAAACAACCATGGTTTTTTAAGGCACTATTTGTCAGCTAGAGGCACAAATCAGGCCCAAAGCGAGGAAGCTCAAACCACTTTTTGTGGCCCCTAGTCCTATCCCAGGTCGACATCTGGCCCCTCTATCCCATCGAATGTTGTCCCCCACTCCATATCTCTCCTCTACCCGTCACATCTCCCACTCCCCTATAGATTTCTCTCCCTCACACCTATCCTCCATTCACCATTATGCCCATCTCATCTCCCCTCTCATCTCTCGCCACTTCCTATTTCCATCTCTTTGTAAAAACTGTGTTCAAACGATCAGAAATGAAGGATCTAGTCGAGGGTCATAATGTTGTAGGATGATGTAGGTTTTATCACTGCACTGTTTTCACCGATTTTAACTAGTTTTCTATTTTTCCCTATTCCCCCTTACACTAAATGGCTTGGAATTGGAGGATCCAGTCGAGTTTTTGTAGTTTCTAGGTTACGGAGGTTTTATCATCACATTCTTGGAACTGTGTCTTTTATAGACACATTTCAGTGTCTGAAGCTTGGGCTAGAAATCATCGTTGAGCCTGCATTGTTCTTCTTGAAGCTATTGGAAGGTCGGATTCCCATAGCATAATTTTTTGTTTTCTCATCAAGTCTTCCCTGTACTCACCTTTTAAGCTCAACCCACTGACTAAAGTTAATGTGGCCCTCACTTCCTTATGAATTTCTTGTTTGTTTCTGTGTTGTAACATCATTCTCATACTAAGTTTTGTCCATTGACCACCACCCATTTAAACCAACATCCACCTAAACACTGATGGGTATCAGGCTTACTCCTGCTATAATCCAGGAGTGACTTCTGGTGCTAACATTTCTGGTGCCATTGTCAGGGAAGAAGTTGAAGATTTTCCCTAGGATTGAACAACATTAAGCCTCTGATTATGAAGGTGCATCAAGTATCAAAGCCCTCCAAGATTTCTACTATGCACCTGGCGACTCCACTATGGTGACTCCATGTTTCCACTTCACTATTTCAGTTGTGGCTACTTTAGCACACCTGAAAGATGACCTAGGGGAGATTTTTCGAGAAGGTTTCAACAACTTCTTTCTCAACTTGAGAATTTTCCTGGGAGGACACAACGTTAGGATCTTTCCTTTGATAGTGAACAAAGAGTAGACACTTTCAAATTTGTGCATCTTTCACCTGGCGACTCCGTGATTAAAGGACCAATCGACGACTCCACTAGTTCGAAATGGACAAAATCTTGGCTCGGTGGTTTGCTTCTTTTGACTTTTCTATTATTCCTAGTTTCCCTAATATTGTCCCTACTATAAGTGAGTGGGGTGATTATCTTCCAAGATTCAGGGGAAGCCAGCACAATCATCCTGGTGAGCATCTGCTTAATTTTCATATATGTATTCTTGAGCACAACTTTGTTCACCAAGATGTCTTGATGAAGATGTTTAGGTTCTCTTTGGAAGGAGACACTCGTGATTGGTTTTAATCCCTGCCCCCTGGTAGCATTTCTTCTATGGAGCAGTTTCATGTAGTTTTCAATGCTCACTGTCAAAGGTATTATCCCTCTAATTTAATTTTTCATAACTTTTGTGAGGATGATGGTTGTGGCTTGGATCAGAAATCAGTACTTTCTCTTCCCTGTCCATCTTCCTTAGAGGAAAGTTGTATTCGTTTCCCTAGTGAGGAAAGTGCAGAAAGGGAGTTTCCTGCCCTTGAGATAGAGGATCTTGGAAGCCCTTCTGAGGATGATAAGGGAGATTCCATGACTGTTGAGGCCCTATCTTTTTCTCTTGATGCCTCTGTTGCCTTCAACTTTGACAATTATTCAGAGGATGAGAAGGAGAGCCTTTCATTAGATTTTGACATCATAAGGGGCATCCAACCTACGTATGACAATTATGCATGAGATTCTGAGTTGGACATGTAGGATTCCCAAGAGCATGTAGCAGAGCCTTATTATTATGAAGAAATCGACTATCCTGGGCCTACATAAACCATTGAGTAGTGGATTGAGGAGCAGAGCTTTCCCAAGGATCTTCTTCACGATGATTATGGATCTGATCCCTGGGAGAGTTACGAAGAGTAGAAAGAGGACCAGAAAGGGATGCATTTTACAGCCTACACAGAGGTCAACGAGTAGTAGTTTGAAGAGCATAGTTTTACCACAGGTCTTGTTTATGATGAATATGAATATGACCCCAGGGAGAGACAAGTAGAAGAGGAGAAAGAACCAGAGGAGTAGCAGGAGGAGAATTTTTCCTCCTATCCAGATCCTGTCTGTAAGCAACCACCACCTGAGATCAGTCAGCCTACACCAGCCTCTCACCCTCCTATGCCTACCAGAGATATTCAGCCATGTGTGAACAACTATGTAGCAAAGGAGGCTACCTGTCACCAATTTTCTAGAGTTTTCGACTGGTCCTATGAGCCCTTGAAGGAATACATGGATTTGTATTTCCTTCACAATTTGGAGCTGCCCTATTTCATCTCAACTTCAGCCTATGAGGAAGAGTTGAAGAGTGTAATCATTCTACTATCATAGTTACACCATCTGTTGGTGATCATTGACAAAATGAAGGAGCTTCCATTCAGGAAGTTACTTAATTGGCTATGGTGGAAGTTTTCTTTCACCTAGCCCCATGTGGAAATTTAAATTAGTTTAGGACTGTACATAAATAAGCTCCTTAGAGCATGTGTGTTTCTTTTGTTTTTTCTTTCGTCCTATATCTTCGACTATATGTTTTGAGCTCAACTCCATAGCCCAACAACAAGGCACTGAAGATGAAAAAGAGTTCTTAGAGAATCGCAGGGATGAATCTATCCCCCATGGAGCCTAATGTTATCACATATTCTTGCAGGGGTGAGTATTTCCTTTGGATTTGGCCTAAAGGTGAAAAAATGAAAAGAACAGGGTTAAACAACCCACTTTATGGTGGTTATCCAAAGTTTTATGTTGAGTCACATTGTGCTAAGATGTGAGAAATATTGGGCGGTCGAGATCCGCACACTCCAGATCGACAGTCGATGGCAATATCGGGGCCTCAACCTGCACAGTTGATAAAAAAGTAGAGTGGGTCGGGGAAAACAACCATGGTTTTTTAAGGTGATACATGTCGGCTAGAGACACACATTGGGCCAAAAGAGAGGAAGCTCAAACCACTTTTCATGGCCTTGGATCCTATCCCAGGTCAACATGTGGCCCCTCTGTCCCACCGACACCTGTCTGCCACTCCATCTCTCTTCTCTACCCATCACATCTCCCACCCCCCTATAGATTTTTCTCCCTCACACCTATCCTCCATTCACCGTTCCACATTTTGCATCTCCCCTCTCATATCTCACCACCTATGCCTTATCTCTCCACATCACCTCCATCCTCTTACACCTCAGCTCTCACCGGGTTGCCCCCACATATTTTTTCTAGCCTCCATGTTTCCTTTGCATGGTCATTGCACAACCCAGTAGCATTCCCATCATGCTATCTCCCCATCGGACCCCCATCTACGTCTTTTACCTAGACATCCCTGTGGGCATCCAACTCAGCTCTAGGTGGCAGGATGCAGAGGCCACCACATATCTCGGGTGCAGTTTTGAATCGGGCCTTCTCTGATCCAGATGAAGTAGTTATTGAGGCAGGTGGTGGTAGTTAAACATCATTTCCACCATGAATAGAAATCCCATAAAAGGATTGTCATCCATTCAACTCATCTACAGGTCCATTCTAAAATTCTTGCGTCTGATAGGAGACTGCATGCACAGTCTGTCAGGAAACATGCAGAAGTAATTCCTTCAATGCATTAACTCGAGCACACGTCTGCTATAGAAATGAAATTTTGAGTATAAGTATGGAGTTCATTCATTTTTGTACAGGTCTTTGGTTGAGAAGAGCTCCCATTTTGTAATATGTTTTAACACCAAAGTTGTGCCTGGTTATGTATTTTGATTTGAGACTTTGATATTAATGGAAGTCAACGTCCTCTTTCGATCTCTTTGTAAACACTGTGTTAAAACACTTGGAATTGGAGGATCCAGTCGAGGGTCGTAATATTGTAGGATGATGTAGGTTTTATCACTGCAATGTTTTAACCAGTTTTAACCAGTTTTCTATGTTGCATTATTCCCCCTTACACTGAATGGCTCGAAATTGGAGAATCTAGTTGAGTCATTGTAGTTGCTCGGTGATGGAGGTTTGATCATCACATTGTTGGAACTATGTATTTTATAGACACATTTCAGTGTCTGAAGCTTGGGCTAGAAATCATCAATGAGCCTGAGTTTTTCTTCTTCAAGATGTTGGAAGGTTGGATGCCCATAACAACCTTGTTTCATTTTCTCATCAAGTGTTCCTTATGCTCACCTTTTAAAATCAACCCACTGACTAAAGTTAATGTGGCCCTCACTTCCCTATGCATTTCTTGTCCAATTCTATGTTGTAACATCGTTCTCGTGCTAAGTTTTTTCCATTGACTACCACCCATTTAAACCAACATCCACCTAAACACTGATGGGTATCAGGCTTACTCTTGCTGCAATCCAGGAGTGAGTTCTGGTGCTAACATAAGAAATGAAACATTTGGATTTAGGCTTCGAATTTATAAAACCATGCCTCAGGAGTGGAAGGACAATGTGGTCACATAGTCCATTCCTAAACAAGATTGTAAAATCTCACAGAAATAAAAAATGTTGTTGCGTTGGGTTTTTATGCCCTGAGGAGGAATTGGACAAGAGCCCCCAAAATTGTTTGGGATACCACTTGCAAATGAGAATAAATAGAAAACTAAGACATGGATTGAGTAATTTTCGACTTCGATGGATTACTAGGATAGGATTTTAGCTAGATCTCTCCTCACTCTTGAGTGCCATGCCTCGGAAGTTTCTTTACTCATTGATTTCAAGAATTAATGTTTTTCTTAGTTTGAAGCAATGCAACATTTGGATTAAGGGGTCCGAATTATGAAACCATCCCTTGTGATTCAATCGATCATGTGGTCACCTATTCCATGCCTAAACAAGCTTGCAGCATCTCATGAAACTCAAAAATGTTGCTTCGTTAGATTTTTATGCCCTGAGGAGGAATTAACAAAGAGTCCCTAAAATTGTTTGGGATGCGACTTGCAACTGGGCATAAAAATAAAACCAAGACTCGGATTGAGGACTCGTTGAATCTAATGGATTATTAAGATAGTTTTTCAGCTAGGCCACACCTCACTCATGGGTGCCAAGCATCGAAGGTTGCTTTACTAGTTGATTTCGAGAACCAATGATTTTCTCAGTTTGAAGCAATGCAACATTTGAATTAAGGGGTCCAATTTATGAAATCGTCCCTCGGGATCATATGTATAATGTGGCCACCTATTCCATGCCTAAACAATCTTGCAACATCTCACGAAACTGAAAAATGTTGCTCTGTTAGTCTTTTACGCCCTGAGGAGGAATCGACCAAGAGTCCCCGAAATGGTTTGGGTTGCAACTTGCAACTGGGCATATCATGAAAACTGAGACTCGGATTGAGGAAACGTCAGCTCAATTGGATTCCTGTCATAAGATTTCAGCTAGAGCACCCCTCAATCCTAGGTCCAATCCCTCATAAGTTGTTTTTTCATCAATTTTGAGAACTAGGGTTGTGTTCAGTAAGAAGCAATGCAAAATTTGAATTTAGGGGTCCAATTTATAAACCCATGCCTCGAGAGAGGATGGATAATGTATTCCCATAGTCCATTCCTAAACAATATTTCAACATCTCATGGAACTAAAAAATATTTCTCTGTTAGGTTTTTATTCCATGAGGAGGAATTAGACAAGAGTCCCCAAAATGGTTTGGGATGCCACTTGCAACTAGGCATAAAAAGAAAACCAAGACTCGAATTGATGAACGATGGATTTTGATCGATTACTAAGATAGGATTTCAGCTAGAGCACCCCTCACTATCGGGTGCCATGCCTCAAAAGTTGCTTTACTCATTGATTTCCAGAATTAGTGTTTTGCTCAGTTTGAAGCAATGCAACATTTAGATTAAGGGGTCCAATTTATGAAACTATCCCTCGTGAGAAGATCGATAATGTGGTCAGCTAGTCCATGCCTAAACAAGTTTGCAACATCTCACAGAACTCAAAAATGATACTTCATTAGGATTTTACGCCCTGAGGAGGAATTGGCCAAGAGTCCCTAAAATTATTTGGGATGTGACTTGCCGCTATTTATAAAATAAAAATCGAGACTCGGATTGAGGAACCATCCACTCTAATGGATTACTAAGATAGGATTTCAGCTAGAGCATCCCTCATTCTCAGGTTCCATGCCTCAAAAGTTTCTTTACTCATTGATTTTGCAAATTAGTGTGTGGCTCAGTTTGAAGCAATGCAACATTTGGATTAAGGGGTCCAATTTATGAAACCATCCCTCGTGAGAAGATCGATAATGTGGTCACCTAGTCCATGCATAAACAATCTTGCAACATCTCACAAAACTAAAAATTGTTGCTCTGTAGGTTTTTATTCCCTAAGAAGGAATTGGCCAAGAGTCCCCGAAATGGTTTGGGAGGGGACTTGCAACTCAGAATATCATGAAAATCAAGACTTGGATTGAGGAACCTTCATCTCCATTGGATTCCTGGCATAGGATTTCAACTAGAGCATCCCTCACTCCTAGGTCCAATACCTCAGAAGTTGTTTTTTTCATCAATTTTGAGAGCTAGGGTTTTGCTTAGTTTGAAGCAATGCAACATTTCTATTTAGGCATCTAATTTTTAAAACCATGCCTTGGGAATGGATGTATAATGTGGTCACATAGTCCATGACTAAACAATATTGCAACATCTCACGGAACTCAAAAATGTTGTTTCGTTAGTCTTTTATGCCATGAGGAAGAATTGGCCAAGAGTCCCTGAAATGGTTTGGAATGTGACTTGCATCTTGGTATATAACAAAAACCGAGACTCGGATTGAGGATTTGTCATCTCCATTGGATTCTTGGCATAGGATTTCAGGTGGACCACCCCTCACTCTGGCGTGTCATGCCTCAGAAGTTTCTTTTCTCATTGATTTCGAGAATTATTCTTTGGCTCAGTTTGAAGCAATGCAACATTTGGATTAAGGGGTCCAATTTATGAAACCATCCCTTGTGAGAATATTGATAATGTGGTCAGGTAGTCCATGCCTAAACAATCTTGCATCATTTTACAGAACTCAAAAGTGCTGCTCTGTTAGGTTTTTATGCCTTGAGGAGGAATTGGCCAAGAGTCCCTGAAATTGTTTGGATGCGACTTGCAGCTAAGCATAAAATGGAAACCAAGACTCAGATTGAGGAACCTTCGACTCCTATGGATTACTAAGATAGGATTTCAGCTATACCACACCTCACTCCTGGGTGCCAAGCATTGAGAGTTGCTTTACTCACTGATTTCGAGAACTAGTGTTTTTCTCAGTTTGGGATGTGACTAGCAACTAGTCATATCATAAAAACTGAGACTCGGATTGAGGAATCGTCATCTCCATTAGATTCTTGGCATAAGATTTTAACTAGAGCACCCTTAAATACTAGTTTGAATCCCTCGGAAGTTGTTATTTTCATCGATTTTGAGAACTAGTGTTTTGCTTAGTAAGAAGCAATGCAAAATTTGGATTTAGGGGTCCAATTTAGGAAATGATTCCTCGGGAGCAGATGGACATTATGGTCACCTAGTACATTCCTAAACAAGAATAAAACATCTCATGGAACTCAAAAATGTTGCTCCATTAGGATTTCATTCCCTGATGAAGAATTGGCCAAAAGTCCCCGAAATGGTATGGGATTCCACTTGCAACTGGGCATAAAATGAAAACCGAGCCTTAGATTGAGGAACCGTTTTCTCTGTTAGATTCCTAGCATAGGATTTCAGCAAGAGCACCCCTCACTCTCGAGTTCCATGCCTCGAAATTTTTTTTAGTCATTGATTTCGAGAACTTGTGTTTTACTCAGTTTGAAGAAATGCAACATTTGGATTAAGGGGTCCAATTTATGAAACTTTCCCTTGTGGTTTTGGATGCGACTTGCAACTCAATATATAAAAAAAACTAAGTCTCATATTGAGCGACCGTCATATCCATTGGATTCTTGGAATAGGATTTCAGCTAGAGCACCGCTCACTCTCGAGTGCCATGCCTTGAAACTTCCTTTACTCATGGATTTCACGAATTAATCTTTGGCTCAGTTTGAAGCAATGCAACATTTGGATTAAGGGGTCCAATTTATGAAACTATCCCTCATAAGCAGATCAATAATGTGGTCACCTAGTCCATGCCTAAACAAGCTTGCAACATCTCATAAAACTCAAAAATCTTGCTCCGTTAGGTTTTTATGCCCTGAGGAGGAATTGGACAAGAGTCCCTGAAATGGTTTGGGATGCGACTTGAAAATAGACATATCAGAAAAAAAAAGACTCAGATTCAGGAACCATCATCTCCTTTAGATTCCTGGCATAGGATTTTAGTTAGAGCACCCCTCACTCCTGGGTCCAATCCCTCGTAACTTATTTTTCATCGATTTTGATAACTAGGGTTTTTCTCAGTAAGAAGCAATGCAACATATGGATTTAGGGGTCGAATTTATAAAACCATGTCTTGGGAATGGATGGACAATGTGGTCACATAGTCCATGCCTAAACAATATTGCAACATCTCCCGGAAGTCAAAAATTTTGCTCTGTTAGGTTTTTATGCCCTGAGGAAAAATTGGACAACAGTCCTCGAAATGGTTTGGGATGCCATTTGCAACTGGGAATAAAAAGAAAATGGAGACTTAGATTGAGGAACCATCAACTTCGATGGATTACTGGGATAGGATTTCGGCTAGATCACCCCTCACTCTCGGGTGCCATGCCTCGGAAATTTCTTTACTCATTTATTTCGAGAATTAGTTTTTTGATCAGTTTGAAGTAATGCAACATTTGGAGTAAGGGGTCCAATTTATGAAACCATCCCTCATGAGAATATTGATAATGTTGTCACCTACTCCATTCCTAAACAAGTTTGTATCATTTCATGGAACTCAAAAATGTTGTTCCATTATGTTTTTATGCCATGAGGAGGAATTCGCCAAGAGTCCCTGAAATTGTTTGGGATGCGACTTGCAACTGGGCATAAAACAAAAAATGACACTTGGATTGAGGAATCATCGACTCCGATGGATTACTAAGATAAGATTTCAGCTAGATCACCCCTCACTCTTGGGTGCCATGCCTCGGAAGTTGCTTTACTCATTGATTTCGTGAATTAGTGTTTGGCTCACTTTGAAGCAAGGCAACATTTGGATTAAGGGGTCCAATTTATAAAAGAATCCTTCGTGAGAAGATCGATAATCTAGTCACCTAGTCCATTCCTAAACAAGCTTGCAACATCTCATAAAACTAAAAAATGTTGCTCCATTAGATTTTATCGTGAGAAGGAATTGGCCAAGAGTCCCCGAAATGGTTTGGGATGCGAATTGAAACTTGGAATATCACAAAAACCATGACTCAGATTGAGGAATCGTCATCTCTGTTAGATTCCTGGCATAGGATTTCAGCTAGAGCTCCCCTCACTCCTAGTTCCAATCCCTCGGAAGTTGTTTTTTTCATTGATTTTGAGAACTAGGGTTTTTCTTAGTTTGAAGTAATGCAACATTTGGATTTAGGGGTAAAATTTATAAAACCATGCCTCAGGAGTGGATGGACAATGTGGTCACATAGTCTATGCCTAAACAAGATTGCAACATCTCACAGAACTGAAAAATGTTGCTCCGTTATGTTGTTATGCCTTGGGGAGGAATTGGACAAGAGTCCTCAAAATGGTTTGGGATGCCACATGCAACTAGGCATAAAAAGAAAACTGAGACTCGGATTGAGGAACCATTGACTTCGATGGATTACTAGGATAAAATTTCAGCTAGAGCACCCCTCACTCTTGGGTCCCATGCCTCAAACGTTTCTTTACTCATTGATTTCGATAATTAGTGTTTTGCTTAGTTTGAAGCAATGCATCATTTGGATTAAGGGATCCAATTTATGAAACCTTCCCTCGTGAGTAGATCAATAATTTTATCACCTACTCCATGCCTAAAAAAGCTTACAACATCTCACAAAACTCAAAAATGTTGCTCCGTTAGGTTTTTATGCCATGAGGAGGAATTGGCCAACAGTTCCTAAAATGGTTTGGGATGTGACTTAAAACTCGACATATCAAAAAAACTGAGACTTGGATTGAGAAAATGTCATCTTCATTGGATTCTTGGCATAGTATTTCAGCTAGAGAACCCCTCACTCCCGGGTCCAATCCCTCATAAGTTTTTTTTCATCGATTTTGATAACTAGGGTTTTGCTCAGTAAGAAGCAATGCAACATTTGGATTTAGGGTTTGAATTTATAAAACCATGCCTCGAGAGTGGATGGAAAATGTGGTCACATATTCCATGCCTAAACAAGATTGCAGCATCTCACAAACTCAAAAATGTTTCTCAGTTGGGTTTTTATGCCCTGAGAAGGAATTGGACAAGAGCCCCCGAAATGGTTTCGGATGCCACTTGCAACTGGGAATAAAAAGAAAACCGAGACTCGGATTGAGTAACCATCAACTTCGATGGATTAATGGGATAGGATTTCAGCTAGATCACCCCTCACTCTCGGGTGCCATGCCTCAAAAGTTTCTTTACTCATTGATTTCGAGAATTAGTGTTTTGTTGAGTTTGAAGCAGTGCAAAATTTGGATTAAGGGGTCCAATTTATGAAACCATCCCTTGTGAGCCGATCAATAATGTGGTCACCCATTCCATGCCTAAACATGCTTGCATCATCTCATAGAACTCAAAAATGTTTCTTTGTTAGGTTTTTATGCCCTGAGGAAGAATTGGCCAAGAGTCTCTGAAATTGTTTGTGATGCAACTTGCAACTGGGTATAAAACAGAAACCGAGAGTTGAATTGAGGAACCGTCAACTCCGATGGATTATTCAGATAGGTTTTTAGCTAGAACACACCTCACTCCCAGGTGCCAAGCATCGAAAGTTGTTTTACTCATTTATTTCAAGAACTAGTGTTTTTCTCAGTTTGAAGCAATGCAACATTTGGATTAAGGGGTCCAATTTATGAAATTGTCCCTTGGGATCAGATGGATAATGTGGTCACCAATTCCATTCCTAAACAAGCTTTCAGTATCTCACGGAACTCAAAAATGTTGCTTTGTTAGTCTTTTATGCCCTGAGGAGGAATTGGCCAAGAGTCCCCGAAATGGTTTGGGTTGCAACTTGCAACTGGGAATATCTCGAAAACCAAGACTCAAATTGAGGAACCGTCATTTCCGTTGGATTCTTGTCATAAGATTTCATCTAGAGCACCCCTCACTCCCTGGTCCAATCCCTCATAAGTTGTTTTTTTCATCGATTTTGAGAACTAGGGTTTTGTTTAGTAAGGAGCAATGAAACATTTGAATTTAGGCGTCCAATTTATAAAACCATGCCTTGGGAGAGGATGGACAATGTGTTCACATAATCCATGCCTAAAAAATATTGCATCATCTCACGGAACTCAAAAATGTTTCTCCGTTAGGTTTTTATTCCCTGAGGAGGAATTGGAAAAGAGTCTTCGAAATGGTCTGGGATGCCACTTGCAACTAGGCATAAAAAGAAAACCAAGACTCAGATTCATGAACCATCTACTTCGATGGATTACTGGGATAAGATTTCAGCTACAACAGCCCTCGCTTTCAGGTGCCATGTCTCAAAAGTTGCTTTACTCATTGATTTCGATAATTAGTGTTTTGTTCAGTTTGAATCAATGCATAATTTGTATTAAGGGTTCTTATTTATAAAACTATCCCTCGTGAGTAGATCGATAATGTGGTTACCTACTCCATTCCTAAACAAGCTTTAAGCATCTCACAGAACTCAAAAATGTTGCTTCGTTAGGTTTTTATGCCATGAGAAGGAATTGGTGAAGAGTCCCTGAAATGGTTTGGGATGTGACTTGCAACTTGGTATATAACAAAAACTGAGACTCGAATTGAGGAACGATTGTCTCCATTCGATTCCTGGCATAGGATTTCAGGTGGAGCAACCCTCACTCTAGGGTGCCATGCCTCAGAAGTTGCTTTACTCATTGATTTGGAGAATTATTGTTTTGCTTAGTTTGAAGCAATGTAGCATTTGGATTAAGGGGTCCAATTTATGAAATCATCCCTCAAGAGTAGATGGATAATGTAGTCACCTAGTCCATGCCTAAACAAGCTTGCACCATCTCACAAAACTAAAAAATGTTGCTCTATTAGGTTTTTACGCCCTGAGAAGGAATTGGCCAAGAGTCCCCAAAATGGTTTGGGATGTGACTTACAACTCAGAATATCATGAAAACCGAGACTCATATTGAGGAACCTTTGTCTCTGTTGGATTCCTGGCATAGTATTTCAGCTAGAGCACCCGTCACTCCTAGGTGCAATCTTTCGAAAGTTGTTTTTTTCATCGATTTTGAGAAATAGGGTTTTGCTTAGTAATAAGCAATGAAACATTTAGATTTAGGGGTCCAATTTATATAACCATGCCACAAGAGTGGATGTACAATGTGGTCACATAGTCCATGCCTAAACAAGATTGTAGCATCTCACGGAACTCAAAAATGTTGCCCCATTAGGTTTTTATGCCCTGGGGAGGAATTGGACAAGAGTCCCCAAAATGGTTTGGGATGCCACTTGCAACTGGGCATAAAAATAAAATCGAGAATAAAATTGAGTAACCATCAACTTTGATGGATTACTGGGTTAGGATTTCAAATAGAGCACCTCTCACTCTTGGGTACCATGCCTTGGAAGTTGCTTTACTCATTGATTTCAAGAATTAGTGTTTTTCTCAGTTTGAAGCAATGCAACATTTGGATTAATGGGTCCAATTTATGAAAACATCCCTCATGAGTAGATCAATAATGTGGTCACCTAGTCCATGCCTAAACAATATTGCATCATCTCATAAAACTCAAAAATGTTGCTTTGTTAGGTTTCCATGCCCTGAGGAGGAATTAGCCAAGAGTCCCTGAAATTGTTTGGGATGCGACTTGCAAATCGGCATAAAATGAAAACTGAGACACGGATTGAGGAACCATTGAATATGATGGATTACTAATATATGATTACAGCTAGAACACCCCTCACTCTTGGGTGACAAGCCTCGAAAGTTTCTTTACTCATTGATTTCGAGAACTAGTGTTTTGCTCAGTTTGAAGCAATGCAACATTTGGATTAAGGGATCCAATTTATGAAATCATCTCTCAAGAGTGGATGGATAATATGGTCACCTAGTCCATTCCTAAACAATATTGCAGCATATCACGAAACTCAAAAATGTTTCTCTGTTAGTATTTTATGCCCTAAGGAGGATTGGCCAAGAGTCCTCGAAATGGTTTGGGATGCGAGATGCAACTGGACATAAAAAGAAAACTAAGACTCAGAATGAGGAACCATTGACTTCGATGGATTACTGGGATAGTATTTTATCTAGAGCACCTCTCACTCTTAGGTGCCATACCTCGAAAGTTGTTTTACTAATTGATTTCGAGAATTAGTGTTTTTCTCAGTTTGAAGCAATGTAGCATTTGGATTAAGGGGTCCAATTTATTAAACTATCCCTCATGAGTATATTCATTATGTGGTCACCTAGTTCATGCCTAAACAAGCTTGCAACATCTCACGAAACTCAAAAATGTTTCTCTGTTAGGTTTTTATGCCCTGGGGAGGAATTGGCCAAGAGTCCCTGAAATTGTTTGGGATGTGACTTGC